>JAOBAT010143739.1:45630-57710 GCA_026413305.1 Hydrozoanthus tunicans
GAAAGACTTCGTGGAAGTTCTGACCAGTCGAGAACCCCCCATAAATAGCAGAGACAGTGGCGGGTGGACACCATTACATAAAGCCTCCTCCAAAGAACAGAAAGACTTCGTGGAAGTTCTGACCAGTCGAGAACCCCCCATAAATAGCAGAGACAGTGGCGGGTGGACACCATTACGTAAAGCCTCCTCCAAAGAACAGAAAGACTTCGTGGAAGTTCTGACCAGTCGAGAACCCCCCATAGATAGCAGAGACAGTGACGGCTGGACACCATTACATAAAGCCTCTGCTAGTGGGCATCTGGAAAATGTACTTTGTTTGATCGAACGAGGAGCAGACATCGAAGCGATCGACTTTATGAGCTGTACTCCTTTACATAGGGCGGTGGCGAATGGAAAAACAAGAGCTGCAAAGCTTCTTTTGGAAAAAGGCAGCAAAGTTGATGTCTTAGACATGGACGGGTGGAGCCCGCTCCATTGGGCAGCAGCGTACGGCCACGCTGATATAATTGGTTTGTTAATTGATCACGGGGCCATGGTCAGCGCAGTCGACACACTTGGTCGAACCCCACTTGATATGGCCAAAGAAAGTGGCCATTTAGAGTGCAATACCATCGTAGCAAAGCATGAGACCACGAGTATGAAAAGGAAAGTAAAAGAAAACAAACAAGAACCTAATCTACGAAGCACCCACCAGGAGGTAAAACGCATTTTAGACGGTGGCTGGGCACTAATTAGAATACTCTTTAGGACAGCAACGAGATAAAAGCTGTTGCAATTTTCCTTCCAGCATGCGTAATTAGGTTAAGATAATTTTAAAAGTCAAAACATTTGTCTGACTTTATAATGTTAGAGATTGCGAGAATTGAAGAATTTTTCTATTCTACTTTTTTGCTAACAATTTGACCCAAACACCTTAGGTATCCTCAAAGTGCTGATTTCAGACGGAATATGAGATGTTTTTCTAAATAAAGTTTGCTCGTAAACGAGAAAAATTATGGTAACTTCTCCAGAAAAATTCATGGTAATTTAAATAATGGTATTTTTTGTTTTAAAGCCAAAGCAAACAGTAAGCGTACGAACAAAGAAGACTGAACAGCACCTGGAAGATCACTTTCAAGAAGAAGCAAAAACAAAGATCAAGACGCCAGCAAGTACCAAAAACAGGCAAATAGGTTGTTAATAAAACTTTTGCTTTTCTTTTTTTTGTTATTTAAATCAAAGAATCTAGATTCTGCATTGAGTTGGACAAAAAGAGATTTTTATCCCACTGCTCTAACTTATTATATGAAGAATGGGATGTTGTTGCTAGAATGAATTTTGTTTTATACATTGCATGCAAACGAACTTTGTCAAATAAGGTAGCTAGTAGCTTAGTGGCTATAAGGAATTGTAGTTGCTTTTTGCTATGTGAAATCTTTCATTGTTTCGTTGGAAAATCCATGCAATTGCTGCAAAAAACCCAATTCGTTATAGCCCCTTTAAGAGAAGTCAATTTTTAAAATGCACGTCGTTTCTTCGTTGGCAGTCTCAAGATATTTCAAGGGGTTGTTATCAGTAGAGACTCTGAACACACTTCCCAGCAGACTAAACCAACCTTCTAAACCTTTCTGCAACAGCCGGCCATTTCAGAGCCAAGAATTCGAGTTTCATTGAGCTATAATTCTCCATGTTTCATTCTGTGTCTGTCGTCTGCTTGCGTAGGTTACCTATCAAATGCTTCTGGCAATCTGTTTCGTGCGACAGAACTGCCCCAAACCCTTGGTGACTTGCATCTGTTTTGACAATCAATGAAGGGCTAAGTGAAATCATTAAGCCAAGGACTGGGGCCGTAGTCAGCAGGCATTTCATCTTGTCGAAGGACTGTTGGTGGTCTGCCGTACAAGATTTGCAAAGGGGATTCACAATCGCTTTGTAAGTTTTAGTTCATGCAGGCCTTGTTCTGTCATTCTAGCTAGGCACTTGCTTCATTGGAGATATCTTTTACGAAGCGTCGATAGAAACTAGCAAAACTAAGGAATGAGCAGGGTTTTTCACAGATGAGAGCGTTCTCCAATCTCGCATTGCAGCCATCTTGTCTAGTACAACAGACAATCCATTTGCTAAAACTACATACCCAAGGTAGAAAACTTGTGACTGGAAAAATGCTTTTCTCAGGCTTGGCAGTACTTTTCCTAGTCGTTCTAAATGTTTCTCAAAATTTCTAGAGAAAATTATGACATCAACAATACGTACAAGGAGGAATCGATAGATCTGGTAATGCTCTTTAAATCAGGCTTTGATACGTGGCCGAAATGCGTGTTATTATATTCAAAGAGACCGAAGAGTATTATAATGGCTGCCTTTGCCTTGTCCTCTTCTTCCACAGCGACTTGCTTAAATCCGCTTGCTAGACCTAGAGTTGTAAACCAACAAGCGTCATTCAAGGAAATCAGTGGTTCATTCTTTTGGAAGAGGGAACAATCCCTTTAGGGTTATGGTATTTGATTTGCAATATTCGACACAGCCGAAGAGCTCCTGGCTTCTTTTAAATAAGTACAACCGGCAAAGCACTGTGGCTTTCTGGGATAACGTTCGTGCTATATAACTTCTGGATGTGATCTTTAGCCTTTTGGTACTAATTTGGGGGAATACGTCTATAAGGATTTCGTCGCTGGTTCTTATTCGCTGTACCTGACAGTTTTAATCAACTAGAAAACGGTGGAGTGGCTCTTCAACAATTCTTCAAAGTTTGTTTTCTGCTCTACTGTTAATTTTGATTCTGTTAGATCTATTGGACATTTAACATGGTTGTCACAGTTCCGAGCGTTGTTTGTCTTTCTGAAAATTATCTCTTCAGCACCCTGTGGAATTATAAGTCTGTCTCTAGGCTTTAACCGCATGAAGAATTCCTACCCTTGTTCTGGGATAAAGTCAGATGTCTTGACTAGTAGGGTTTGCTACCCTAACAACAACAACAATCGTTTTTTTCACCTCGGCTGTAGCTGTGTTAAATAGACAAATTTCTAAAATTACAAGATGAGGTGCTGGCTACCCGGAATAGGCATGAGGGGCTATACTAGCCGGAGAGCCAGAACACATTTTCAATTGTACATGTTTATATCATTTTGTCGTTTTTGTATTTCAGCCTCTCAGTTTTCTCTTTCATGGTCTTAAATAAGTCAAAGCTGGTCGCCGGCTGCAAACCCTGGAGCCGTGGCATCGCTTCAATGGTCGCCCTTGTTTTGTGCCATATCGAATGTCGCCATATTGACCAATTGTTGTCTCAATGAATAAAAGTCTAAATTCAACGCGCCCAGCTCGCGGCGCCAATTGTGAGCGGCCGAAGAGCTAGTTTAGACGAATGGGACAAAATACAACCTTGCCACATAGAATCTGAAAGTGGAGAGATATATACGACTGAACGAGTATTTTTCTCTGTTTCAGATATTTCATCGTACTCATTTTTTACACGGGTTTTAAACCTTTTTTCAAAATTATCTAGCATTAAGTGTTTTGGTTGTGTACAAACTTGCAAAAGCTCTACTATTTAGTTCGCATACCGATTTCTTTATACAATGAAAGAGAATAGAGTTTCATTTAATTTGGTTTTATGAAATTAGGCTTATGAAGCATAGATTTTTTACACTCTTTGCCTCTAATTCAAACTACAGTCATTCTGAATTTAGTTTTATTTGCAGGGATATCAGTTGAATGTACCCTTGGCCAGAAGGGTGGCGCGTTATCAGCCGGGGACATGAAACTTGTCGTACCCCCCGGTAGTTTATCTAAAGAAACCTCAATCCGAATGACCTTAGAAGATCCAGCAGATTTTTACTCGCGTTTTGATGACGCTGGGTTGCTGGGTGACACTGTTATAGCTTTCCCAGTCATAAGGTTGGAACCATCTGGAACACAATTCAACAGCCCAGTTACACTCAGTACAGTTCTACCACACAAAATTGCCAAGAACGAAGAACTGCTTGTCCTTCATGGTAGTTATAACGACGATTGTTCCGGAAAGCGTTCATGGGCGGATATAACCCACACTGCATGCTTTGATGAAAGAAGTGGCACCTTGACTGTTGAACTTGCCCATTTCTCCTTAACAACATTTTTGTATAAAATGGTGCTTATACCAACAAAGGTGTTTCTTTCCTGGTTGAATGTAAAGTGTTTCTGGTACCACATCGTTTTTGCTTGCAAGGCGAATTCACCAAACGACAACTCGTATGCCGAGGTACGATTAATTTTCATGAGCGAGGATATCTACCAAGAAAGTAGTTTTCGCCATCACGAAGATGATCTGATTAAGAAACTGACTAAAGATGGTTTCAACGTGATCTCAAACTATTCCAACAACAGAACCTACGTCAGAAATGGTGATGTCTTAGATGTCTCACTAGACCTGGATCCCGGTTTTGAGTTGTCCCCAGGAGAACATTCAAACACAAAGAGCCTTCAAGTAGATTCCAACCAGTGGTGGACAAGCGGTGTACAGTTGATCTTTAAGGTTAATGGAGATAGTGTAAGCGAGACAATCGGCGGGAAAATGACCATCAAGAATTGTGGGAGCTCTAACGATGTCAGCTTTAGGTTCCAAGCTGATGGTAAGTTGATAAGCGAAAATATCTGTTGGAATGTCGATGTACTTAAAACCAGCTAAACGTCAGAGCAAATACCTACGGCAAGTTATTTCATTATCAACAAACGTCGGAAAGTTTCAAAGAAGTACTCGTCTTAAGTTGAATAACTTGACGGGATTTTAACCCATGAGCTTCTGATTACCGGTCAAATGTTCTACCCCTGAGTTACAGAGACTAACATGAGCAGCCGATTCACTGGTTAAGCTCTTGTATAATTATATTCCCGATGGACACATGTCTCGAATTACGTTCACTCAATAGGTCCAGTAGTTATCACTGCTATCTGGTTCATTTCCTCCAATGTTAATAACAAAATTTGAAAATAACATTTCAACCAAATTTTTTACATAGAAGCATTGGTAAAAGTTGTTCAAAAAACAAAAAAAATGAAATCCAATAACAGGGAAGAGAAGATGATATTCATACAGGCTGTTTAGAGTAAAGGAAAGGAGAAAGGGAATTTTGGAATTTGTAAAAATAGATACTGAATCTGAGAGAAAGAGAAATACACTAAGAGTGCATACTAAAATAGAAAAACAGTTTTCAGTAGCTTCGTCTTGATAATCGAGTGTATTTTGCAATCCATAGATTGGTATGGCTACCTACAAAACACTCTTCAGCTTGGTGAGGTATCAAACCTTCTACCTGTAGCTGAAAAACTTGGACTGGATGAAAAGCAAAAGAAATGGTTGATCAAAGAGGCATGGCAGTGTAACAAAGAACAGTTCAAGGAAATTCTGCGGTGCTGCAAAACGTTTGACTCCAGTGCAAGCCGACCTCAGTTGAAAAGACGGCTCAGTGAAGTTGATTCATATTGTAAGTCAGTAACTAGCGTGCTGAGCACTACATTAATGCACTACTGACCGATGAAAAACTAAAAAAACAGTGTATAAATTGCGTATAAATTGAAAGAGATTTGTCATCTATGATAAAGATAATCTAGTTTTCAAGCTTTCGCGTGTGTAAGACATGATATATATAAGACTGTTAAAACCTATAAAAATTTTACGGTTTCTTGCGTTAGAAATATTTCAAAACGTTAACATTTCGGCTTCTCTGATAAAGACTTTCACGAAAGAAGCCGAAACTTTGTTTTAAAACATTTTTAACGCGTGAAAACCGTAAAGTTTTGATTTTAACACTCTTTTTTAGTAAAATTACTCAGGTGATTGTAGAGTTTTCACTGCTCTGATTGGTGGAAGCTAACGCAATATTCAGGCTATAATCATCTCTCGCGGAGTGATTATAGCCGACCTGTGAACAAAATGGTTGCTTTGTGTTTTTCTTGATGTTTCCGAGGAGGAAATTAGCGTAATGAAAGAAAAATGCTGTTTCCAAAATCACCAAATGTGCAACAAATAGTGGAATAATAGTTTTAAAAGATTATACAATATCGTTACCACGATTTGCGCTAATTAATGAAAGTAGAAAGGTTTTAGATGTCAATACGCGCGATTGAGCAAATGACAACAAACACAGTTTTTCCACAAACTGATTTTTCTTTATTTGACAAAATGGTTTCAATAACAAATCCAATTTACAACAGAATTTGAAAGTATGGAAGTGAACAAAATGAATCAACGTCTCTCGAAGTTTCATGTTTCCGTTAGGAGAAAAGATGAAACTTGTTATAAAAAAACAAGTTTGCTGTCAATACGAGCGGCTTTCGATCGCCATCTCAAGTCAACACTGCATATTACGAAATTTTCACTGCGATAAACAATAATTGTTTAGTGAAGCCAATAAAATACCGGAATCATACCCGAAACAGCTTGTCAATGAGGAAAAATCCAAACAACAAAAGCAGCTTTGTTGCGTTTTAGCACAGAATCCTGTTCCTTCAAGCGATCGACCATTTAGCAAACACGAAAAAAGCTTCATGCTGTCAACTAGATCCAATGGCCTGAATTCTCACTCTGAATTCTAATTCTCCCCTCTGGAAGTTTCCTGAATGGCTCAGTTACATTCAATGTGAATATAAACAATTGTGTTAGATTTTTCTATTTGAACTTGCGGCTTATTGCAATTCTTTTAGCTACATTTGTGGCTGTTGTTTTTGAACACCGTTAAGACTGTGTTCACTTTGCTTTTTTCAATTGATCATATGATCTGGGCACGCTGTAGTTGACTAGTTGCAATGACGCATGACGGTTTGAATTAATAAAAACACCAAAACACAACTGCGTTTTTACGTTTCTCCCTTGGCTATTTCTTCTTTGTAATCACCTGAGTAGATTTACTAAAACAATAATTCGCCTCAGGCTTAGTGAACATCTTGGTAATGACTAATCGACTTCGTCTCGGGGATTATTCACCAGATATTCACTTCACCTTCGGCGAATAATTGTTAAGTATATCTTGGACAAAGATACTTAATAACAGTGCTAAGTTGTCCCACGATGTGAGTCGTTGAAGACCGCAGCAGCCCACATTGTGAGACAACTGAATTGAACAATTTTACTCAGATCAGTTGCTCTGACTTCCAAGTCTCTTACGTCAGAGACGGACGGGACGGAAAGTCAATATTGTATTGCTGAACATAAATAAAAGACAATGATTTGTAGACTTAACAACTGCAACGCTTAACACTATTGAATAACAAGCGAAAATATTGTCGCACAACACTTAGTTACACTTGCAAAGACGGGTTCAGAAAAGGTGGTTTGTAAAGATGTTGTTTCCATTTGCACGTATTATCTCGGTGTATTTCCAGGTCGTCACAAAAGGTGTTTACAAAAAGATTGTTCTAGTCACCCGCCGAAAACACTCAAAAAACTGGAGATTGCGTTAAGACAAGAGTCTTTTGACTTGTTTAAGTAAGAAGGGTAACCAAAAAATGTACAGTATGTATTTCTAAGCTAAAACGTACATAATTTGTTTCACAATTCCCGCTTTGTGTCTGGATTCCTTCAATATAACGGATTTTTTTTTAATAGGAAAGAAAGAGTTCTTTGGAGCCTATAGTAATTTTTAGGAGATGCTAAAGACTTAACTCACATCTTCTTTAATGAAGAATTGTGAAACACTTAGAATTTGTTAAGCCTGTGTTGTGTACATGCAAACTGTGTTTTTGTTCTTAACGCAGGTGTTCAAGTGTCAAACAGAGGTAAAATGCATGTACAAAACCTCAGAAAATCGAAAGTTAAGTCTGAAGATTTGGGAAGAGATCCAGATGGCGATAAGAGGAGGTACGAGACGCGCCTAACGAGGAAATTGGTCTTTTCAGTACTGAGGGATACCTGCATTGAGGTTTCAGAGGATTTTCAAGAACTTGAAATCTACCTGGCTTCCGAGAAGTTCACGAACTACCTCAGAAACAATGGGAGTCTCCCCGAAATGTTGAAGAAGATGATCGACGACTTGCTGAGTGACAAAGCTCGGTATGAAATGATTGTAAGTGTAGTTCCGGAAATGGTGCAGTTCGTGAAGCAAACCTTTAAATGTCGACAAGAAGAAAAGCCATCGCTAAATGGAATGCGTGGTCTTCCAACCGATTTGCTATGTAGTTCTCATAGGAGAATTAAGGAGTTGCTAGCTCAACGAAAAGACGCGGGGTTAATGAGTGAAATTTGTAAGATTCTGGAGAAACTCTGCATCGCTAATGAACAAGCTATTTCCTCAAGTAAAAGGAAAACCAAAGATTTCAAGGAGTGGGGCCGTTGCCTTTATTTCAAAAAATTTTTGAAAGCCCTCAGTCCTTTCTTTCGAGAAGCGAAAGGAGTGAAACTTAAAAAGAGGATAGAGATTGCATCAGAAATGATGCAGCAAATTGCTGACGAAGAAGAACAATTGCAATACTTGGCACGAGATCTTAGCAACACCGCTGAAACGTTGGCTTGTTTTGCAAAGTTCGTTCCAGCCCGGCTGGTTCAGTTCAATGCATGCTGCCAGGCGGAAGAAGTAGAAGTAGAAACTGATGGAGAAGTATCTGGAGGAGTAGATGGCGGGGTTTTTCTTCAAACCTTCAACTTGCTTCGAAAAGTTAGTTGTAAAATTCGTGTGGAAGCCACAGTCAGATACAACATCGACGGCAAAGAAAACAACCTTTTCCTCGTGCTTTTGGAATGTATACCGATAAACAAAGGCCAGCCAAAAAAACTACGTAAGCGTGAGGAAGCAGGCCAGCTTGTAAAAGTAGAGAACAAACACTTTGAAAGGGAAGTTAAATTGGAACTTGTGTACGATCACAGTCAGAACGAGTTTACCTTTGAGAGCAAGAACTTCATAAAAGGTCAAGTAGCAGGTGAGGGTTTTGGTAACCTTATAATGCTATGCTTTCAGCAGCTAGCTGTACCATCGTACATACTTTGTTACAGTTGAATATATATGTACGTATGCAAAAATCATTCAGAAGAGGATCGTGAAGTCTGAGTTAATGCTATAACCCGATTAACTTACCCCTCAGTGATTGCATTATGAAAGGATAAAGAACGTACGGCTTAAAAAGGGGGAGAGCAAACTGTCCTCAAGCACCCCCTCCCCCTCCTCCCCCCATCTCACCCCCAAGATACCCCACTGCATGTACATGCACGAAGCCGTCATGAGAGACTTGTTCATACTTACTTTTGCGGTTCTTCTAAACTAGTTGTTTTGGTTTACTTTCACCAAATTTTTATGCGTGTGCCTGGGTAATCAACGGTAAATTAAATTTTTTTATAATACTGTAAACAACGGTCAAATTGTCACCAATAATAAAACAGTAACTTCATACCGGGAGGTCTGGAGATGAGGTCTGTGTTGAATGAAGTAATGAAAAGAAATTAACATAAATCTACAAAACAATGCAGTTGAGACGACTAGAAAGAAGCAAACGAACCACGCTTGCTTGTTTGTTCAAGAACGAAACTTTTTCCAGTATTTTGCAATTTTGTTGCGTAATCTTGCTTACCGGCGTTAATTATCTAAGCAACTGACAGATTGTAAGGCCTTCTAAAACATTTATTTTTAATCGACTGAAAGGATTTCCTTCTTACTCCAGATGTTCCTGCAGGTATGTATTTTGAGCAGCAGTCAAAGATTTCCTCTCCTTCGGGCGTGGCACTAGAGCCGTTGCAAGAGTTAAATCAGTTAATCAAAGCGGAACCCCACAGCGTGGCACAAGAGCCGTCGCAGGAACTCATTCAGTTAATCAGAGCGGATCCCCACAGTGTTTCACAAGAGCCGTCACAGGAACTCATTCAATTCCTGTCAGCAATACCAGGTTTGTAATGTAGAGATGTGAAATAAAACTAAACAGCATAGAAATTTAGAGTCCAGGAAACGTCCGTTGTCATTGTACATGTTTTCGCATCCAGGAAGCGTGCTCGAAGATTCCCATCAGAAATCTTGGTTATCGGCTCGATTTGACACAACAGTGAAATGTATACAATGGTCAGGAAGGGCGGGGAATATACTATATTTTCAATAACCTTATACAAAACAAGAATGTTATAGTGTTTTTAAAAGTTTTAGACAATTTTTTATCCCTTCTGACTGTCAGGTTTTTTAGACGAAACGAAAGAACTTGAGCAAAGTAAAACCAAAAAATAGTTACTTTTAGCGACCTTTTTGTTTGTCGTGTGAGTAAAATGCTCTTTTGATTTTTGCGAGTATACCATCGACATTTCGACGCACCTTGGCTCTAAGATTCTGGCGATTCGCTCCTCGAAACGGGGGCTACTGTAATTTGAGGGCCACCAGGCTATTCTAAATGCAATGGATTACAATTGGTTTATTATAAAGGAAAACTGAGCAAATAAATATAAAGTATGACTAGCGTATAACTGAGTATAAATTTATTTAGTTTATTAACTAGATAATTCATAGGATGGGAAGTACATTTGAGGAAAAAAAAGAAAATGTGCTGCAGGTTTTTTAATATGATGTATGGTTTCAAGCAAAATTGCAATTTATTTAAGACTTATAACCAGGAAAAGTCTGTACATCAACCAACCAGCTAGCACTTAATCAGAACAAATCAGCAATGCCAGCGACAAACGTACCCTTATGCGAATCTGAAAAAAAATGTTGAAAAGAAAAGAAAAGAAAAAACCAAAATAAAATCAAATAAAAGAAAAAAGCGAGAGCCACGAAAAAAACACAACTCAACAGAACGACTCACGGAACAAAACTGAAAACTTTTGAACCTAAATAGCTAAAAGAAAAACAAAAGAAAGAGATAAAAAAAGGTTGGTTAATCGATAAGGATCAAGCTGAATACAATCTCTTGTGCTTATACGAATTTGATTTCTTGTTTGAAAAAGTAGAAACAGCTGTGAAATTCTCAATCTCAATCGTAATATCGTATCCTTAAAATCAGGGGAACAAGAGCAAGACATTCAAAACAGGAACATGGACAGCTACAAAAGGCAGCTTGTGCAGCGCCTCCTCACAATACCCGAAGCTGAAATGGTAGAATACATAAAGAGGTATTTCAAACTGACCACCAGTCCGAAGTTAGAAGATATCCCAGTAAACGGCAGAAAAAACATCCGATATCTCTCACGACTGATCAAGTCGCCCTTGGTAAACAAACAACCCTTGTTTATGGCATTAAGGGAGTGCTTACCGGCTGGATGTACCGGGCCGCGCTTGGATGAAACGACTCCTGTGTCACAGATTCCGTACAAAACAAGGAAGGATCTCTGCCAACATATATGGAGTAAGTCATACCTATAATGATTAAATTCCTAATAGATGTTTCCCCGAGGGAGCAGCCTGTAGGTGTTGGGTTATATGGAATAAAAGATAGAACCTGAGTTCTTGTTTGATAGCTCGTTCGAAGTTGACTACATACCGGTATACCAGTCCTTGTAGCGTTTTAAGTGTTTTTGGAGTGATTTGCCGCTGTAAGAAGTTCTATCATTTCGACTTCTGTAGGGTGAGCAAAACGTTTCTTTAAATGCTCCATTTGGTTTTGAATGAAAGTAGTCAAAATTGCTAAAGCAAACTTTTAGTACACGCGGCTGCCAATTTTCCCGCCGAATTAGTTTTCCTGCTCTCAAACATGACAACGAGAAGCAACGTTCAACGGTTGGTCAACAACTTAATCTCACCCACATGACTTCGGTTTAGCCAATTAGAGCGCGCATGGTGCATTCAAGTAGAAACAACACCAGCTCTTAGGTTATGGTTCGTCTAAGAACTAGGGAGCCTCCCATCGTTCTGCGGCGTTTCGCTTTTCCCACGCCAGAATGTTTAAATTTTCATACTGCGAGCACATCAATTTGTATACAGCATATTTTTAAAGTAAAAAGCAGTATAAAACTCTATTTTAAAGCAATTTTTCTTTTGTGCTACAATAATTTAGCCTATCATAAAACTCAAGAACAAAAGCAAAGAAAACCTTTATACTCTTAATGCTCCCAACATGGGATTTTTCTTATATTTGAAAATAGAAATGTTTCAACTAAGAAGGATTGAATGAGTGTACTGGAAATAAATACATAAGCTTACTCATGAAGATACGGTCAGTTTTTA
>JAOBAT010143740.1:0-27696 GCA_026413305.1 Hydrozoanthus tunicans
CTCCTCTCCTCTCCCCACCTAGCCACTTCTCTTCTCTCCCTACCTAGCCACTCCTCTCCTCTCCCCACCTAGCCACTTCTCTTCTCTCCCTACCTAGCCACTCCTCTCCTCTCCCCACCTAGCCACTCTTCTCCTCATCCTACCTAGCCACTCTTCTCCTCTCCCCGCCTAGCCACTCCTCTTGCTCCCAACCTAACCACTCCTCTCCTCACGAGATACTCCTCTCCTCTCCCAGCATAGGCACTTGACTCTTCTTCTCACCTAGCCACTTCTCTCTTCTCCATTCCCATATCTAGTCATTCCTCTTCTCTTCCCACCTAGCCACTCCTTTGCCCTCCCCACTTAGCCTATCCTCCTTTTTTGCTTCTCTCTCTTCTCCCCTCTAGACTAAGTTACATGTTATTGAGTTCACCAATTTGTATTACTTTGCAGATGAAATGGAGTTCGAGGTGACTTCAGACCAACGTTCAGGAAAACCTATTGCTTGTCAACTTAATCGCCTTCCTCAAGGAACTGTTTCATTTGAGGTAAATAATATTAATTAACATTATCAAAATAATAATGAAATTTGGAGCTTTTCTTGTTTGAAGCCAGGTGAATAAGCTTTTTATCTAGTTAATTACATTTGAAGAGACGACATAGGTTTTCCTCACAATCATGCTTTATTGTGCTTTTCATACGTAAATTTAAGTGTGCAATTTAAAAAAATAGCTTTCAAAGATTATTTGTTGTCTTGAGAGAAAAGTAAATGTCACTTGTTCTTAAGATGCCACCCCTTGGACGGGCATCAAATCCAATGTGTTTTGTTCTAAAGGCTCTCTGGTTCATGTGTTCTTTCTAGATTCGAAGTGAAGAGAAAGTAGCTGGTGAAGTAGATGCAGAGGCCAAGATGCCAAATAAATACAATCGGGTTTGTCAGAATCTTTATCTTGTCAATAAGTGTAAATTGCATAGGCTATAGTGAGCCCAATTCTTAGTACAAAGTGTCAATCTTTTTGGCCAACCTCACTTGAGTGCAAAGTACAGTAAATGCACAATGTGCCAAGAAGCAAAGTTTTGATATATGAGCAAGCAAGAAAGCTTATTTACTTCTACATTGTCTTGTTTTTTTGTTGTGTGTATTGTAAAATTCTGACCAGTTGGTTATTTTGTATTTTGTGATGTTACCTTAGAAACCAGGCTTTAGTTTTTTTTACTGTAGAAACTGTTAATTTTATTCTTTTTTGAAAAAGTATGTCCAACACCTATCTTTAGATTTTGTACTTTGATGTACCATATCCAGTAATTATGGTGGCCCACAAGTGTCACTGCACAACTTACTTTCTCATGGCAAAAACTAATTTTTACTGCAAAAATTGCTTTTTACTGTTCGTGGCATAACTTACTTTCTCACGATACAACTTACTTTCTCAGTAAGTTGTGCTGTGAGAAAGTAAGTTGTGCCGTGACACTTGTGGGCCACCGTAAATAATCCTCAAGGTTAGGAAGATATTATTGTGGTTTCGAAACTGTGCATTATTACCCTGTAGATAGACTGGTTGATGGTTATTTGGTTACAGTGGATGGCACATCCATGAACATAATATTATATTGTATGTGTAGGTATAGCTCTGCAAAATAATAGCAGATCTGGCCTTCTAGTTTGTTCGGACTTTTTATTGACTCGTGTTGCATAAATGCATGTTTGACAACAAATTATTTGAATTAATTCATCTAAATATGCTTTTTTCTTTTCAGACTCCAAATGGAATTTCCAGTCCAGATATGGGGCGTGTCAGTTATCATAGAAATGGGGTAAGGTGGTATAACGTATTGAATTTATGATTCAAGAAATTAGTTTGAAATTCTACTAGAATAATGAAGTTATGTTATTCAACAATTAAAGGGGATATTCACTGAGTTTTGTGCTACTCAATGGGATGAGCAATACGTCTTGTTTCTTTATTCTTTTCTACTGAGCGTGCAAGTCAGTGGAAAAAGCCAGGGTACAATTTTCAAGCTTCGTGACTTCGTTGGATAGGTGTTAAATTTTTGCAATTTTTGGCATTAAAAAGTCTTAAATTTAAGAGTACCTGAGCTGCAGGAACCCTGGATTAAAACCTAGTTTTCAGGTTAACTCGCTCATTTACTTTCATTACAATCTCTCAGCACTTCAATGGCATGTTTTTGCCCCGAAGTAATCTGCATGGGACAATCAGATTACTTGTTCATTTTTATCTCTTGGTAAACCCAAGTGTTGCTGCAAAAATTTTGTAAGAACAAACTGATTAAAAAGTCTTGTTAAGGTGTTAATGATGATGGGCGGTTAGCAGTAACGATGATTATTATAGGAGGGTTTTATTTGTTACTAATAATTATTAATACTAATACATGTTATTGGATTGGTGTTTTGAAATAAAGGTTTCTTTGTTTTATGCTGTGAAGGTGTTTGGATTTAACAAGGTTTGTTAGCATTACACAGCTGAAGTCAGCCTGTATGTGAACCTCATTCTTTTCTGCTAGTTAATCATTGCTTAAGAATAGAGGGATAAGAATTATTAATATCCAATAAAATAACAGAGATTATGTTTAGTAACATTCTCAAAATAGTTGTAAATCCTTTTTTAAAAAAAGTTCTTTAATGTGTTATTTACTCTTGTTAGGAGTGGTTCTATCTTCCTTTCTCTGTGAATGATGTATCAGAAACATGCAATCCACTTCACAAAGGAGACAAAGTTCACTTTTATGTGGCAACTGATAAAAGGTGAGGATTTTATCTCTTGGTCTTTATGTTGGAATAGGTACCAAGAACAGATCTTCTGGTTTGAATGTCATGTTGCAAGGCAGGAGGGTTTCATAGCCCTGAGTATTACCATCTTCAGGGGGGTATATGACAACAGACTGAGGATTTAATAAGTCAACTGTTTTTCAATTGGTGGATTGAGACAATGGTTTCTTTATTTCATGTCTCAATGGATCTGAAAAGGTTTATTTGTAAACATCACGTCAGCTGAAAATTGCCCATAAGCTTTTGACATTGCAGGGCCAAGTGGCCAAATTGTGAGCAAGGCTAATGTTAACAAATGTTGTTAAACATTCTATTTTAGAACTGGATACGTACGTGCTCGGCATTTGACTCTTGTGGAAGCATTTCGAGGAGAACGGTATCAGGTAATTATTATTTTGTGTTTAATATTATGTATGCACACTGCTGCTTTCTGCTTGATTCTGTACAAGCATTGCAATACTGTTGCCCTAGAGGTAGTCAGAAGATTTTTAAAGACAAATTTTATAGCTCAAAATTGTTTCGCCCCATTTGATTGAAACTGGTCAATTCTTGCAACTAGAGTCCAGTATTTTTATTTGTAAAAGTACTCAAGTGATTATATTGTTGGAGGCTGATGTATTGTGCCTGCTATAATCACAATTATTATTTTTATAGTCATGATGAAAGCATAGTTTTAAAATCTGGTGTCAAATTGTTCTACAGGGTGTGGTATGCTCCATGAAGGAGTCCTTTGGTTTCATTGAAAGAGCTGATAAAGTTAGTGAGGTAAGTATAAAAGCGAAGTGTTACCTTAAAAACAGTAATTCTAAATAGATTGGAATATTTTGTGTTTGTAATGGAGGCCTTCTATTTACATTGAGAAAAGACATTCATTTCAATTGTTATTTTTTTTAAATTAGGGATAGCAAATTATTCCATTTGTGCTTTTGGATGAAATGATTTATAGCCAACTGGCCCCGTGCCTCTTTGGCTATTTTAATAGCTCATATCCATTGCACATTCTTGGAATAATTGTTAATATAACCCTGAGGAACAGTCCATCCCATAATAAAATTATCAAGTTGCTTATATAGCTTTGGTCAATTGGTTGAAAGCTTAACAACTTGTAATGTAATTCAACTTTCAAAAAATAACACAATTTGATGACCTCTAAACTGTTCTCTTGTTTCAGATATTCTTTCATTACAGTGAATTTAATGGCCATGTGAATGAGCTTATGCTTGGAGATGATGTTGAGTTCAGCATTCAGGAGAGAAACGTATGTTAAGTTAAATATATTTTTTGTGTTTTGCTTTAAATCTAATTCAACTCTAAAGCCCTTTATGTTCATTAAGCTGACAGTGTTTGTCTTTAGGCTTATAGCCTGTAATTAAACGAATGAGAGAATTTGATTCCCCTTGGAGGAGAAACAATAACTGTTACTTTTTATGCCGGTGTTTACAGAATGTAGAATACCTTATCTTTCATGTAAATTATTTTTATACTTCAACTAGGAACAACACAATAAAATACAAATCTACATGTAGATGCTCCAAGTCAGGGCTTTTCGACACCTGTTTACGGAATAACAGTATTCAGGGTCTTAGATAGTCCAGTATGTACAACTCGCATAGATCTATATTCATTTAGAGAGCCCCCATTTAGTAGTTAACAGACTACTACACCTAGATCACCCTTTATTCTTTTCAACAAGTGTTTGGGCACTTTTTAAGTCCCCCAATAGAAGATTGAGAAATTTAGCCTTCCATTTAATGTCGCTATCAGAGAATCTATGTATAGTACCTGATTCAGGGTCGATCATGGTTTGAATGTTGTGTGTTGGTTTGAGTTTATAGGGCAAAGAGGTTGCTGTTAGGATTGAAAAATTACCTGAAGGAACAGTCACATTTGAAGATATCAGTGAAGTAAAGTACAAAGGGGAAGTTGTCAAGCCGCTTAGCAAATCTCCAGCTAAAAGACAGCACGAACCTTTGCATGGTAGGATTTCTCTGGAGGGCCCTAAGGGCGTGGATGAGATTGTGTTTGGTGAGAGGGATCTGCATGGGGAGTTTTCCCTAAGGACTGGAGATGTCGTGGAGTTTAACATTGCCGTTGGTGAGCTTTGTAGGTTACTGCATTAGGTTTTGTAGGCATTCTCAGCAAGGCAGGTTCTCCCTGTTGAAACGACCAAAGGCAATTTTTTGTTGATAATTTTCAAAGCACTTTGGTTTACAACCCAACTATAGGACTTTTAGGTTTAACGTTCTTATCTGAGAAGGCCCAAAGTTCAAACCATCTGCAGATGTTAGAACAAAGGAAGCACCTTCTCTTCAGATGTTTTAAGGCCCATAGTGAAGATCTGGCTCTTGGAATTGAACCCGGACCTCCCGTATGATAGTCTGGCGCCTTGCCAACTGGGCTAACCAGGTGGTGGTGAGATAGCAACAACAACAAACAACAAACAAACAAACAAATTGTCCCAAGTCTGAGAAATACCAAACCTCGATTCTACCTGGAGATAGCATACACTTTTATTACTGAACTGACTTATAACTATGGCAGTTAATTTTATGTGGTAGAACAAATAAAGGTAAGGAAAGGTTAAAATCTTGAACACTTTATACACTTCTATTTAAAAACACAAGTTTACCTTTGGGTGTCACTGCACTCCAAGAGACATGAACCAGTGTATCAGTGAAGCAAACCATTTAATTCTTTATAATCCACTATGTTGTCAATAAAATTATCTAATTGTATGTTGCTAATCCTTGCAATCTCTCTCTTTTATCCTTTTTGTTCCCAACTGGAACATAGGTCGTTTACTAGCTCATGCTTTCTGCCTCGATCTGCTCTTTGCTGATTTCTTGCATGCAATCTTTGTAATAGGGCTCACCTTTATTGTTCTGTTGAAATTGTTAGTTTTTTGTTTATTTCCATTAATATGATAAAGAGTTACACGGTGGTTAAACCTTGCATTTTATAGTTAATGCCCACGAGTTTCACACAGTCAGGTTTTTAAAAGATTTGAAATTAAAATAAAGCTGGAAAGTAAGAAGGAAGAGTAATGTTTGTATAGAACAGATGTAGGTGACGGGAATGAAAAAAGATGTTTTTCGGGCTTATAAACTAATTTGTTTCCCTTTTTTTGAAAATAACCTGCTGCAAGTTTGTCAGAGTAGAGTCATCACTTGTATCGATTGAGTGGAATAAAGTCGTGAAAACTTTAAAATATTCTTTCTGCTTGTGTGTAATCAGTTTTAGGAGTTCAATTATTATAGGCTTATCTTTTTGTATTGTTTTGCAACGATTTTTCAGATCGAAGAGATCTCTTGCAAAGGGCAACCAATATTGTATTATGTAGGGTTGCAGATGCAGATAATGGAGAAATGAGAGAAATGGTAGGTATTCGAACCAGAAGTACAGTATAAATAAACAGAATGAGTTGCAGTAACTAGTTGTGTAAAGCTCATCCATTTAATTCAGGGCTCCAAATTACTTGTTTTTCTAAGTAGCTAGCTGGTTACCAGAGACAAAAATTTGGTAGCCATACAAACTTGCAGTGAGTAATCCGTTCTACGTCTGCATCTGTAGCTGTGTAAGCAAGAATAATTGCAATTGTTTCAGGTGTGTTGGCCAAAGAAAGCAGATCTTATAAGCTTCATTCATTCACCACATAGTTTATCATTTATTAGAAACAATAAATCTTTATTAGTTAATCGTCACTAAGATTCCACACGCTCTAAAAATCTAGTCACCAGCTCCCTTGATGCATTTGTGACCTTTTGATAGGTGGCAGGTTCGAGCCATGTTAACTACTGTTCCCTTTTTGGCTTTCAGGGTATAGTTGCTGCTTTGAAGGAAGGATTTGGTTTCATTAAATGTTGCGACCGGGATGCTAGGATGTTCTTTCATTTCAGTGAACTTTTGGATTCGGTAAGATGTCGTTCTAGCCATTACATTCATTTCTGGGAAGACTCATCCTCATTCCCAAAGTTCCAGAGAGACCCTGGAAACGCTGGTCAGATTTCTCCTAGATCTGTGAGATTACAAAAGATGATATGGAGGGAGGGGCTATCAAGTCAGCAGTTTGTCAATACTTAGCCTTCCCCTGCACAAGATTTTTTGGTGTTTACAAGACTTTGTGGTAACACAACTTTCTGAAACAGGGACCCATCCTATTTTTCTTCTCTTGGGAGACATGTGCCCAGTGTTTTCCAGGGTCTCTCTCTCAGTATGTGTTTAAGAGAACCCTGGGAATGAGTTTGCGGAAGACTGTTGTTATGGTTTCTAAAATAATTTGTTGTAACCTTTCTAAGTCTTGAGGAGTTAGAGTTTCATTTATTTCATGTGATTAACCATGTTAAAGTTAATTTGAAATTAAACGTGACATTATTACAAAAGGAAAAATAGTACTCGTATTGTTATTCATATAAATTACAGTAGCGACTTCTTTTTATCAAAAATTTGTAAATCAGGGTTTTGATATTTCAGAATCATCAGATTGAGGTTGAGGATGAAGTGGAGTTTACAGTCACAGAGGTTGGTGACTAGTGACAACTGTGGCACTACCATTTGAACAAGGGTCGCAGCACTAGTTGATTTTGCTGTTTTGTTCAACTCTTAGATTTAAAAGTAATGATCCTTTCTAATTTTGACCACCACCATCTTTATAATCATCACCATCATCGTCACCATCATCATCACCATCACGGTCTACTGTTACCTTCCCAGTTATCTTTACCATCATCCCCTGTAAAGTTAGCTTCATCATTCTGGCACCTTCACCAGCACCACCACTGTCATCTTCAGTAGCCACCAGCATTATCATCAACAACTGTTGTATCAACATCTTAATCATCTCTCACTGCCACCATGAATACCACATCTTCCATTCCCCTCCATCATTTTCATTGTCCTGTCACCTGTGAATTCACCTTCAGTTCCACTGTCTTCATGATCATTATCATGTAGGTAATAGCATTGGTGTTTCATGGTAATAATTGTTTGGATGGTGTTCTGTGAGCAGAGTGGTTGGCGCAGTAGTAAGATCTCTGCCTCCCAATCCTGAGGCTCCTCGTTCTATCCCGGCCCGGTCGAGGAAAGTATGTTTGGTGACCTTCTTTTCCTGCTAAAGGCCATGTAGCTTTCCAACCTTTCAGGTATTGGTAAATTGAGTAACGGTATACAGTCATTGCCTCTTACACTACACTTATCATTGTTAAGAGCCTTGAGCATTTACATTCATGAGGAAAAGGCGCTATATAACTGCATCACTTCACCTTTTTTACTATTTATTCTCAGGATTTATCATCAAGCAGAAGGCTGCATGCAATTAGAGTAAGATGCCTTCCACCAGGAACAATCGAAGCAGATGTAAGTTGTTGTTTTTGTAAGAAAGTTTTAAATTTTTTTGTGTTCATCTCAAGAGTTTTGTGCTAATCTTTGATATTTTTTATAATTTCCCCGAGGTTTACTCTGCTAGTGTAACAAACCTCGGATATGCAAACACTTTGAGCATTGCTATTTAATAACAGCCTCATTAGAATAGCAGCTTTCTCAATCAAGTCTCTACCTCTCCAGGTTATTGTTACTAGTGCACTTGAAGGGCGCATAGAGAGAGAGCCAGCTTATGGAAGGAGTCCTCGCAAGCAGGAAAAAGACAGGTAAAAAATTTCACTGCACTGTTTTCCGATTTCTTGGAGGGTAGCTCAAGTATGTAGCCAACTACTGTAAGTTTCAACAAACCCTGTTTTTAAATGGCGGCGATCTAACTATTCTTTTCTCTGCATACGAATTAGTGCAACTAGCCTCCTTTTGCGTTACATACTATTTTGATAGTTTATATTAAGAAGGAAGCTTGTTCTACTACTAATAATATTATTTAAGTTGCCGCCATTTATGCATAGGTCTATTCTAGTCACGCTACTGCAAGAAAAACTGGTAGGACTTGTTTTTGAGCTTGTCTGTGTACTGTGTTGTGTCACGGAGGCTTCCAAAATCGAGGGAAGTTGTTTGTTCAATGTTTGTTTTTGTCAATACAAAGTTAACGAAAATCGCTCAACTTAATCAGTCAGTGTGTTGACAAAAACACTTTGAAAGGCTCGATCTTTAGTACATTTTCATTTCAAAACCGGCCAATTTTCCAGAACCTAATTTAAGCCTTGGTAACTGTGGCAGATAAATCTTGTTTTCTGTTTCAGTTAACAAGCATGTGAAATAAAAGAAAAGAAAGTTTTTTTTAATCATCCATTGGTCGTGTGTTGATGTCGGAAATAGTTTTAGTTCTGTGAGTAAAATAGTCTCTTTCCTTATTTTGGTGCAGGGACAGTGAATCAGGTTTGATATCCTACAAACTGGATGATGAAAGATATACTGTTCCATTTGATGGCAAAGCTGTCGACTTGAGGGTGTCACCTCAGTTTGGAGATTTGGTATGTTCAGTGTATATGGATAAATTTCTGCCATTTTACCCTAGGATCAAATTAATTCTTAGAATATACAATAAGATGAAGTGATGACAGTTTCACTTGCAAAAGGTGATCAAATTAGTACTTAGAATATACAATAAAATGAAGTGGTGACAGTTTCATTTGAAAAAGGTGCTCAATGGCTGGGACGGAGCGATTCACAATTAAGGATTAAGAAACCCCACACTTCGTATCATAAATTACGTGTTACTACTAGTTTCACGCGCAACACACCAGCACGATCTTTAAGCGACTTCCATGCACGATGATCGAATAGAGATGCTGGTACACGCTAATAGAAATGCAAATGATTTGCCAGAAATAACAAAAGGCAAGGAAAAACCCGTACACCAAAGAACTAGCGTTTTGAGCAAGGCAAAAAATAATTAAAGTCTAGAATATATATATGTGTGATAAAGGAGTATTCCAAATTTTTCCAACTTTTGAACGATGTTTTTTAAACCAGGGGAATGGAGTGTTGCTTTCAAGAGAGACGTACTACCCGTGTAACAGTTTTGTTGTCTCGTGATTGTTCGTAAACTGCCTTTCTTCAGCCTCTAGTATTGCTTTTCTAGCGTTCTGGTTGGTTGACTCAATCTCGGTTATAAGCAATGGAAAGTGTTGCCAAGCTGAATAAGGCAAACAAAATTTAATTGTAGAAATTGCATAAAGTTCTGGTATTGAAGGTTTCAGGCTAAATGTAATAAAATGATTATTTCATTGGTGCTTATCGGATATGAGATGATTACAGCCAATGGAAGTGAAGTGCCTTGCTGGATATTTGCCACCTCATATCGAACTCGAGCGCACCTAGAGTAGTTGTTAATAAGGATTTATGATTGATTAAATTAATTACAAATGCATGACCGTCTGTGTGTATTCTGTATACAAAATGGGAACAATTATTGTATGTACGCTATAACAGTGTTCTCAATTCCAAGTTTTCTCTATTGAGTCTCTCTCATGTCGCTCTCCAGCTCTAAGATCTTGTCTAACAAAATGTTTACTCGTTAGGTGGAGTTCAGTCTGTCAGAGAGTCAGCGAACTGGCTTTAAAAGAGCAGTGGGCGTAACTGTAAGGAAGAAAAGTGTGGAAGTGCGACGCCAGGTTGGTCTGAAGGCTCTTGAAGTGGTCAAAGCTAGCACTTGCTAAGTGAAAGTTTATCAGTGCTTCACGAAATTAATTTTAATGGTTTTAGCAAGAGTTTTTCAAAGAAATGGAGGAGGCGAGGGGGGGGGGGATGTTACGAAACTGTTTTTGGACTTGAGAACAAAAAAGGCCAAATTGTCATTTTGGCAGTTTTACCATCAAATCCTTCAAGTGAAATAAATAACCCTATTTAATCACTGGCGAGATCAATGGTGGGCTTAATAATGGACCGAGCGTAGCTAGGTAATAGTAGACGAAGGACTGGGGTTTTGCAGTAAAGAGTGAGCGAAAACGGTTAATAAGTTATTTGCTGGATGTTTTTTTAAAATTTACAGTTGTTAAAAATTTAGCGAAAAAGAAAGGGAAATTTGATTATGTAAAACCCGTGGTTGCTATAAGATAATCCTTTCTCTTAGGTACCAGTAAGACTGCAGGTTTTTGTCTGGCCTTTTAATTAGGCCTGTTTTGGCGATGAAATACTGTTTATTTCTGCTGAAAGTCTCCAAGCAAGTGGTGTGTGTGTCTTTTATATGACAAGTGTATTTTCGTTGAAACTT
This sequence comes from Hydrozoanthus tunicans, assembly GCA_026413305.1. Lineage (NCBI taxonomy): Eukaryota > Metazoa > Cnidaria > Anthozoa > Zoantharia > Hydrozoanthidae > Hydrozoanthus > Hydrozoanthus tunicans. The sequence continues at coordinate 10,920 of JAOBAT010143740.1, forward strand.
CTGTATAATTGTTAAATGTTTTTATTTGCATCTGATAAGTTTTCCCTCTCAGTTAATTGTAGTGAAAATGTTGTTACTTTGCAGGGCTTTGTTGCTGCACTGAAGGAAACTTTTGGTTTCCTTGAAACGTTTGAGCATAACAAAGAAGTGTTCTTTCACTACAGGTAAATGAATTTGCGCTGTTTAAGTTACCAGTCAAATCCAATGTTGCTTGCTCATTATGATCGTACATTAATGGTTGTGACGTAATAGGGGGAACCCCATGGGGTAAGTTACAAAATAACAGTTATCTCTATAACGTGTGACTGGATTATTGTTAAACAAATGTGCAAAGTTTCAGGATCTTTGGTATTTTAATTCAAGAAATATTTGTTGTATGAGAGTTCCCCCTTATTGCGTCACAACTTTGGTACTTTGCATTATTGAAAAACCTTAATATTTCAGCAACCAATAGAGTTATTTAATGGAATAAACGACATTTTTCTTCGTTTTCCAAAGTCCAAAAGAGTTATTTATTCAATTGTAAACAAACCAAGTTCCATGATTATGATATATACACTAAGATTTTCGGCATGAATTATCATACTACAGTAAGTCGCTGGTAAGCATAATGATATCGGAAGCACATACTGCAAACCCGTTCCGTTACCTGACTTGCTTTCGTCCCTTTATAGACGGATTTCAGGTTAACGTGATGTTTACAAAAAAACCTTTTCAAATCTAAACACCTTCGAGACCTTAAACAAAAGAACGACCAATCAAGCAACAGTCAACTCATTAATAAGAATGACTGAAACTCGCCCATAATACGAATTGTTTTTTGTTGTGGTTTTGTAGTGAACTTGATGGGAATGTTGGCGAGTTGAGCCTGGGTGACGAGATGGAGTACTCACTAAGAGGCAAGGGTGGCAAGATTAGTGCTGAGAACCTAGTTAAGCTGCCGCAGGGAACCATTCGTTCTAGTGAGGTTTTACCAGAGTTGTACCAGGGCAAGGTTCTTAGACCATTACGCAGAGCCGACCCACAGGTGAGGCAGAACTAGTTTTTACCATTTTGCAGCTTAGCCTAGAAACGATACTTTTTTGAGTAAAAATCCTGATTTTGCAAATTGAGGTCACTTACAGTAGATTTAATGACCTACAGCAAACTGAGTACACTGGTTTGATTGAGAGCTGCCCTGCAGACGATCAGGCAACCGCTGCAGAAGATGACACTACTGCAGACTCGTTCACTGTGGAGTATGGAATCACCAGTCTAGTGGACAAGAAGACCTTGCTTCAGCCAGGAGACCGGGTACTTACTAAATTTACTAATAGCTTTTGGAATTGGGCTGTTATGGTTTTGGCAGTTTTTTTTTGCTAGCAATCACAGTTTTAATTTTCTATCACAGAATGGAAATTATAGGCTTTTACCGGTTAAGGTTGATATAAAGTGGTGTAGTTATCTAACAGTGCGAGCTTGACACATTTGCTATGGCGTTTAAGTCATTTGTGTGATACAGGTCAAGTCTGGGAGGTCTTGGATTCGATTCCCATCAGGAGCACAGTTTATTTTTCTAAGTTGTCTCCGCCTTATTTCTTAAGGTGATATCAACGTGAACTTAAATATTTGGTGTGCATTATACTCTTGACAGTATGGCTAGTTCATGTAGCTCTCTAAGAACAAAACTAATGTTTGTAATTGGATCAAAAGAAAGTATATTGACTAGTTCTTGTAGCACTCAGGACAAACAGTGTTTGTAGTTGGTTTAAGGACGGTTGGCTAGTTTTCGTATCTCCCTGGCCAAATGAATGAAACATCCTATAGGGACTTTTGAAGATACTATACAATACATATATGTTTTACTAGTTTATCAATAAAGTATGCAAACTATTACAGCCAAACTTCTGTAAGACGGACGCATTTGGAACCGGCCTCAAATGTCCGTCATAGAGAGGTGGCCTCCTCATGGAGACTAACAAGTCCATGTACATGACTAAGAAACGCACGGCATGTTACGCTGTAAAACTATTTTGTAATATTTTTTTCTGAGTGCTTTAGCAATGTAAAAATATTTACCATGCTAATAAAGCCGTCATACTACTACTACTACTACTACATTGAGGGGTTCGACTGTATACCAAGTTATTTTGAAAGGTGTATGTGTCCGTCGGCCTTAAATGTTGCTGAGAGAGGTGTCCGCCTCCGCCGGCCTTAAATGTCGGTCTGAGAGAGGTGTCCGCCTCATGGAGACTTGAAATACAGTAATGACTAAGAGAACGCACGACAGGAACCAAGAATTGGTGTCGGTTTTCTAGAGGTGTCCGTCATGAGGGTTTTAACTGTATACCAAGTTATATTAAAAGGCGTTTATGTTCACACAGGTTCAGTTCTACTTGACCGCCAGCGAACCTGGTCGGAAGAGAATGGCTGCCAAAGTTCGGGCGTTGCGACAGTTTGTCCGTGCACGAGTAGAATCAATAAAAGGCCAGGTAAAAGAGTTAAACTTGTTTGCCCTACTGTTTATCATCGTGGTACCCAAAGTACTAGCGGTGTGATGTAAAACCATGCTTGGACAATGGACACTGTCCCACTAAGGGGGAGGGGGTTTTAAGATTGATTTTCGACCAGTTAATGTCCACTTTACGTCCATATGACGATAAGGGCTTACCCCCCCTTATTACTCCTTCCCTCCTCTTTACGTCCACTATTGTTTTTGTATTTTATATCGTCCATTATACGGTGGGATGTTCAAGGCATGTTGGCAGTACTGATTTGACAACCACATGATTGAGTCATTAAAACTATAGTGATTCAACGTAAAGAATGTGTTGTTTAGCTGAAACTTTCGTTGTATTTTTATCACGTCCTTTGGAAACTTCCCAGACCCCTTGACCCGCTCCACCTCTGTTCTCTGGAAAAACGATTGAAATTGAAGGAAAACATTTTCAAATTACTCTGTCTGACTACTGAAACCCCCATTCTTGCTCTATTTAATCTGTGCTTAATAATTATTTTAAGGTAACAAGTTCTAGTTTAGAACGATAAAATTTCAGGACGCAGGTCCTTAATCTCTGATTTGTTTGATATTTCTTTCGCAGTTCGGATTCATTGCATACGAAAATGAGGACTCGAAGAACTTGTTCTTCCATATGAGTGAAGTTGAAGGAGATGTGGACTTGCAGGTATTGCAAATCACCCAAATGAAATTATACAGTAACTGTTTTACAAATCTTTAAAATAATTGTACAAAACCGTGGCAAATGGGTCAATACTTTCGAGCGGTACTGTATTACGTACAAATACATGTTCAAACTTTCATTATCAATAAACAGAAACAGTTTATCATTATCACAACTAGCCCGAGAAAAGAAAACATCGTTCAATATATCCAAGTTTTGGACTAAGAAACGAGTCTTGAAATTTGTACAACAATATTTCATATTGAAATGAATATGTCATGTTCAAAATAGATTACAAGTGCAGTCAGTATTTATATTGGCGTATCAGAATAGCTCTAGGTCTCTAGAGGCTTATAAGCGTTCGTTTATTGTTGGTTTAGAATTCGGGCTAGTTGTTATAATGATGTATTTAAAACTGTCAGATCAACATGGCTTTTGGAGAAACAGTTTACATCACTGTGTTTAAATACTTAAAATCGTGAAGTCTCAGGTTGTATGTACTTTGTTTAGCATACAAAGGAAATTTCAGATGCAGTTTTAGTTTTAGGTAACTAAATTAACGACTTCCTTTCAGAGGAATGTTTAGGCTGCAAGACCTTGTCAGGGCTGATGTTTCAACCCCCGGAAACTCTTTTCTGTTAGCATTTTAGGGTTCTTACTGACTCAGTCGAACTTAAAAGGTCTCGAAATAATTTGTTTAGGTCTGTGTCCACATATCAGCAGCTCTTTTTGTACAGAAATCCAATGCCAAACAATATCCCTGGCGGCGCCATTTTGAATTGTGACGTATTGCGGTTGTAGCGCCAGACAGCACTAAACCCTGGCCTGGAGGCCGCGCACACACAGTGTTTAGTGGATACTGGCACTTCAACCGTTATACTGCACATTTGGCGGCACCCGGGAAACTCAAAAGAAATAGCTTGGCATTAGTAATGCCCACAGAATTATCAAATTTGAGTTGCTGATATGTACACAGACTAACTTATGTTTTATTTCAGACCAGACGAAGATCCCTTTAACAGTGTTTTGCAATTTAGAAGTTATGAATCATTCAGAAAAGCTTCGGTTGCCTTTCAAGTGTATAAATCGCACAGCTGGTCCATAATTAAATACCCATCTAAAATTCTTTGTTACCTTGTACATTTATGTAGTTTTCTCTCTTAACAGCCTGGTGACGAGGTAGAATTTGTCATTGTACAAAACCAGAGGAACGGAAAAGTTAGTGCATGCGCAGTGAGGAAGTTATCGTAAGTGGAATCGATGTTCATCTCGAGTTTTTTCTTTACCTGTTCTTGACGTACGAGTCCAATTTTAAAGTTTCAATAAGCCATGTAGGTGTGCCATAGCTCCTACACTAATGGTAGTGTAATGATGATAACGATAGTTGTGGTAATAATGATAATGTTGATTATGATGGTGATGATGTGGCAATGATGATGATGATGATGATGATATGATGGTGATGATGATGACGATGGTGATGATGATGAACATGATGATGATGAATATGGTGATGACGATGAATATAATGATGATGATGAATATGATGGTGGTGGTGATGATGATGAATATGATGATGATGGTGAATATGATGATGACGATGAATATGATGGTGGTGATGATGACGATGATGATGATGAACATGATGATGAATATGATGATAATGATGATGAATATGACGATGATAATGATGAATATGATGGTGATGATGAAAACGATGGTGATGATGATGAACATGATGAATATGGTGGTGATGAATATGATGATGATGAAAATTATGATGATGAATATGATGATGATGTTGATGATTTTGATCATGACTGACGATGATAATGATTATAATAAAAAATAATATTGTCATATACACTGAACCTCAATCCCAGAAACAGTATAGAAAAATTAGGTTAGAGGAGGTTTATCTAGAACTTTTCACCATTCAGTTAAAATCTGATATAGCTACTTATTATATCCTTTTTGTGTTAATTTACCAGAGACAATCAACGCCCGGAGCGACTGTTACGTAAGCTAGCCATCATTAACAGCAGCATCAACGAAAGCAGCGCCAAGTAAGCTGTTTTGTATGATACAAGGCTTTATGTTTTACTTAAATAAGGGTTTTGTATTCCCCACTCCTCCTCTGCTCGCTGAAGTGATGTGCAGTGGGTGGAAATGTTATCAGAGATGAGCCGATAGCTAACGATACTTCATTTGAAATGAGCTGAGGAAAAGAATCCCTCGACAGCAGCGAATCTATCCATTTCTTAACAGAGATGCAGAATCTAAACTAAAAAATACGACTTGTGCTCCATTTCTGCAAGATATTAAGAGCCAGTGGCTTTAATTACCGAACTGCGACAGTTGGGAAAACTCGAATTTTTAGATCGTTAATTGAATAGCCATAATAATGAGACAATTTCGATTTTTTAATCGAAAAAAGGTTCAAAGACGCTTTAATATTTTTTCAAATTTTAGGAAAGTTGAAAATAGCCGTAACCACCTCCAGCAGCGCCAGTCTCAATTGAAAATATCCACAAAGTTAATGGATTTTTCTCTAATAATATGAAAGTTATTCTGCCACTGAGTCGACTGAAATACCGTGAAAACTGCACAAAACTGCTTTAAAAGAAACACAACAGTTCAATAAGGTATTTGAAAAAGGAATTAATTTTGTGTTGTTTTGTCTTTAGAGTGGAAACTATTCGCAACCCGACAGGACCAAGCGGCACTCGTGGCTTCACCTTGAAGCGAATAGTGAAGCAAACCAGCGTTGCCCAAGAGGACCCTGCTGGGGACGAGTTGGAGGATTTAGTCGCAAAGCTGTGCGACTAGGAGAAGATAGTTTGGCAGGCTACAAAAGACGTGGCGAGCGGTCCATTCAAAAAATGGAAATATTTCAAGGCCGTTTTTTGTTGTATAACAAAACTACTAAAATAATTATTGAAAGGGATCTTAGAAGATTTTGTTTTTTGCTCAAAAGTTAAATTTGTAGTTTACTAGCTCTAATGGGTATGAACAGTAATTGCGCATAGTTTGTAAGGATTCACAGTGGATTTGCGGTTGCACTGAAAATGGGCTTACTATAGTCATAGTATAAGGGTTTAGGCAGAGTAACCATGGCAACTAGACACAAGTCCTTCCACCCTTTGATGACAAATTTGGTAATAGAACGTGTACCGAGCTTGGCACAATAGGTCAGCAGCCAGTAGAACTTCAGTACTTCATGTAAGGTAATACGAAGCCATAGTGAAGAACGAACCATCGCGAAGTATCTTTTACTTTATGTTTTTCGGAATTATGAAGTAAATTTGTAGTAGTCTAAGTCTTTTGTCTTTGGTATTTCATTAGGATTAGTGAACTTAAACCGTTGGTATAGTTTGGATAAAGCAGGAGCAGAGTGTTATTTGACGAAAGTTTTTGAAAAGAGTTCTTGAAAATTCCTTTTTCGTATGAAAACGCTTCTAGACGACTTTGAAATCTACAGTTTTTATTTTGTCGTGAAAACATGGCTGTTGTTGTGAGAGTTTGCTGACAAATAAGCTCGGGTGAAGGTTTCGTCGAGACGAATGACGATTTTAGCAGAATTGTATACTTCTCTACGAATAAGTGCGAAATAAGTGTGAAATTACCAAGACTTCAGTGATCATATCCACTACAAACTGCAATAATTGCAACCGAATTCAAAAATATTTTTTATAGTGTAGAAATTAGAAGTACGTTGAATACCCGTTGCTCAGTACTTACTCAGCGTCGAAATCTGTACACTTCCAACATGTCTCTAACTGACCATTCCGATAAAAAATGGCGGCTGTAAGTTTTACTCTGCAAGGCATTGCGAATCGCTAAACGTTGCTAGAGGGAATGTTGACAACTTGTAAAAGTTCTTATATCGACAACACTGTGTGTGTGAAATATGAGGTTTACAGACTCGCACCATGCGTTTTTATGGTCAGTTTTTTATGTTGATGCGCTAGGATTTATGAGTAAATGTTTAAGTCGCCATCTTTTCGCAGTCCTGTGTTGGTGGTTGTATGACGAACACTTAGCTGTTACAGTAATGAATCGCACCTCGTTAGAACGGGCACTGATGGCCGGCACAGATGTATTTGAGAAGTATTACACCAAGTTAGCGGATATTATTTTTTTCATCTAATTTGTAAGTATTTGCCAATGTCATAGAAGTCGTGAATATCAACCAAATAAACAATGAATCAAGTCAGAAAAATAACCGCACTCTCAGCCTTGTTACTTTGTACCTTTTTCATCCCACTTTCTAATTCCTTCCTCTTCCAATTATTTTCGTTTTCTTCTTAATTACTTTTTCACTAACTCGCAACGAACTTATTCCTGTCAGTGGCGGCGCAGTGACCGAGCGGTTAGCGCGTTTGACACGTAAGCTCGAGCCCCGGTGTGTCCTTGAAGAAGACACTTGACTTTTAACCCGTCGACTCAGCTGTATAAATGAGTACCAGTTCTACTGGGGGCTAACCTGCGATAGTTCAGTGCCCCGTGTAGGGGGTGTCGAAGAGAGAGTCGCTTAACACTATAGAAACCGGAAATAGCGCCGGCCCTGTGAGCCACTTTGGATTGAGAAAGGATTCAGCTTTCCCAGATTATCAACATTTAACTTCTCCTTACATAGCTCGTGCGAAAGAAAACATTTGGTTACGAGAATTGAGCGAACATAGCACTTTAGTCAAGATGAAAGGCCAAGTTCTCCCCATGTTGGTAATATAAAAAGTATGGGTTCTAGTTGGAAGAATATAGCAGCATCTCGTCCTGGTATTTTGACCGTCGGAAAAGTCCCCAAAATACCCCAAAAAGTACCAAGGGATAAAAATTTTCGACCCTAAAAAACGCCTTTCGGTTTTAAAATTACCCTAAAAATTACCAATTGAAAGCCGAAACTTTTCCTGCTAGCTAGCGGGTCGGCGTTAAGTCCCCTCGTGTTGTGCTGAACGCGGTGATACGCAGTGACTAAAGGCGCACTTCTGGCGCGCATATCAGAACGTTCGCCAAAGGACGTCTTTTAAAACTTCTTATCCAGTACGCACGTTTGCTAAAACACGAGACTGCAAGCAATCCAATAGCTTGGCGCTTTAAAACCCTTAAAAAATTTCAGGCTCTTGGTTTAACATCGGATTTCTTTTTACAACCCCTAAAAAATACCGAACTGGCAACTTTAACCCCTAAAAAATATGACGGTCATACTTACCCCCCGGGCGAATGTACTAATAAGTAGCTCGGAGACGTAAACCATAGAAAAAAATCGAATGTAAAATCAATATGAAGAACACCGACGCTAAAACTTTCAATACCGAAAATTCAAAACTGACTGAAATTCCTAAGTCTTTATCATACAAATTTTGGACAAATTTTTCTTTAAAAGTTGGTTTGTTTTCAACTATGAGATGCATATTCTGGTGAAACTGCAAAAGACCTGGGATTTGCCGAGCTGCATGCGTAGTTACAAAACACAAAAAAGTGCCGGTACCTGAAAATATGAAAAAAATAACTTACCGGCATTGATAATCGACAGAAATCATTGGGGGTTCTAACCAAACGATTGCAAGATCTGTGAGTGAGTCACTCAACGCTAAAGAGTAAAAAGACCGACCTCGTCTGGTAAATGAAATTAACTCAATATTTATTCTCGGTGCCCTAACAGATTCTCCGATCCTCTGCGACATTCAAGCTCTGGCAAAATATGCAGTAATCGCCTGAGTTTTTAGATATGGATCTTAAAATTATCTCCCTCACCACAGGCATCCCAAACATAAAACTTGACACATTTACGCCCTTAGTACGATCAACTTCATGTACTAAGTGTTAGCTAACACGTTAGTAACAGCATATAAGAGAATGTATGGGAAATGTTTTTGAATCTCTAAATACGTGCAAATTAGGGGTGAACAACACGTCCTCGATCGAATAATCTACAAAATGGCCTCAAAATGGCAGGAAAAAACAGTACAAAACACAAGACATCACATTAGAGGTAAGTGAAGTTAATTCCAAATTAGGTAGTTATTTGCATATATTTAGAGGTTCAAAAGAATTTCCCAGACCTTCTTTTGTCACTTACGTGTAAGTACATGAAATCGGTCGTACATGCATAAATAAGTCGAATTTTGGAAGACTGTGCCTTCGCTTGAGCAAAAACGTTATCTTGAATGAAAAGCAATCGAAATTCAATAAAAAAAACGTTCAATGAGTTACCTACTTGTTTTTTATCTGCTGTGGTTTTTCTTATTTTGCTTAAACAGTACATCTTTTGACCTCTTTAAAAACCTATTTTAACCTGAAAACTGTTTTAACGACCAACAATTATGCCTTCACTGAGAGCTTTCGAACTCCTCGTCACGATTGAATTAAAAAAAATGGGAGTGGTTTTGCCGTAAGCAAAATGCTTCCACTCTCTTCAATAAATGTTTCTCTGTTCCTGTACCAGTCGCAACTTGTACTTTTATGGACTTTGTAACGATAAACAATTCGGAAAAGCTATGCTTTTCGGACTAAATTTTGATGAAATCAAAGTCGTACAAAATTTCGATGAAAGCTCTCTACTCGAGTAAGTCAAACAAAACCACTTGCTGAATACTATTCTTCACGCCAAAAGTTTCAAAAATTGGGTTGACTAACCATTCAATTTATTGTCAACCACTCTTCAAAGCAAGCAAAATGAACTGATCTTAAAGGGGTCAGTTCAGTTAGTAGTCCTCATAAACCTTGGGTAGTCGGAAAACCCAATAGGTTTTACACCCAAACTAAAGGACACCGAGGGCCTGCATTTTAACGACCTTATCCGAGAAGACGCGAAGGTTTAACCGTTTGCAGATGTTATAGCAATGTCAGCACCTTCTTCTCGATTATTTCTAGACCCTAAGTGAAGGTCTGACACCGGGACTCGAACCCGTGCCTCCCGCACGACAAACTGACGCCTTATCAATTGGGCGGTTAACAGGTTTTAACAGTTGATCCAAAAGTTGGAATATACTACACTCATGAATTATTTACATCATTTACGTGGGCCGTTTACAGGCTTTCTAATGTTGCCTCACGATCCGAGATCTTCTCGAATTAAGAATAAGTTCTTTGTAGGTATCAAAACTTGTAATTTGGAGTGAAATGATTTGCAACACAGGTCGTGTCCACTAGTTGAAAGCAGTCGTCAATCGAACGGTGACAGTATCTGTAGAATAACTCTTCCGCCTTCATTAGCACCACGGTCAGGTCCATCTTCATTGATAAACTGCAAGCAAGGTGGGCACAAGAACATTTAAAAGTTTATGTAAGACAATTGACTTGTTTATATAAAATAAGTCACTCGCTAAAGTAAAATAACTCACTCGCTTTTTAGGTAAAATAACTCGCTTTTATATTGAAATAAACTCGCTTTTATTTGTAAAATAAACTGTTTTTTGTAAAATAATATAAGTAGCTTTTGTATGTAAAATAACTCACTTTTCAGGTAAAATAATCCACTTTTCATGTAAAACAACTCCCTTTTTATGTAAAAAACTAACTTTTCACGTAAAATAACTCACTTTTTATGTAATATAACTCTCTTTTAAATGTAAAGTTAACTCACTTGAAAACGTAAAAAAACGACTTTTCATGTAAAGTAACTCGCTTTTATTATGTAAAGTTACTGGCTCTTTGTGTAAAAATCCCCTTTTTTCATTAAATAAATCGTTTCTTTTATCTAAAATTAGTCATTTTAAATATTTTTGTAAAATTACTCACTTTTTATGTAAAATAATTCGCTTCTATATGTAAAGTTACTCGCATTTTAGGTAAAATAAATCACGCTTTTGTTTGTAAAATTACTCGCTTCTTGTGCAAAATTACTCCCGTTTTTATGTAAAATGACTCGCTTTTAAATGTTTACGTAAATAAGTGACTTTTTATGTAAAAAAATACCTGTTTAAGTAAAATAAATCTTTTTTATGTTAAATTACTCGGGTTTTATGTAAAATTACTCGCTTTTTTGTTTAAATTTCAGACATATTTATGTAAAATAACTCGCTTGTTCATGTAGAATAAGCCACTTTTTATGTAAAATACTTCTTCTTTATATGTAAAATTACTCTCTTTTGTGTAAAATAACATGCTTTTTTGTAAAATAACTCACTTGTTTATGTACAGTAAATCTTTTTACTTAAAATAACAAGCTTGTTTATGTAAATAAGTGACTTTTTATGTAAAAAAATTACCTGTTTAAGTAAATTTAGTAAGTTTATGTTAAATTACTCGCGTTTTTATCTAAAATAACTCACTTGTTTATGTAAATAAGTGGATTTTTTATGTAAAAAATTTACTTGTTTAAGTAAAACAAATCTTTTTTATGTTAAATAACTCGGTTTTTTCACGTGAAATAACTCGGTTTTTTATGAAAAATAACTCGGTTTTTCATGTAAAATAACTCGCTTTTTCATGTAAAACAACTCGTTTTTCATGTAAAATAAATCACTTTTTTAAGTAAAATTACTCAATTTTTAATGTAAAAAAACTCACTTTGTATAAAATAACTGACTTGTTTATGTAAAATAACTGACTTGTTTATGTAAAATAACTCACTTGTTTATAAGGTTGTAGACCTTTGAAACCTCTTCACACTCAAACAGTTTTTCTCTGTATTCTTCTAAAACTGCTATACACAAGAACAGGTCAAACGTAAACTCTGTATCGATATTCACTTCCTCCATTTGATACTCTCCACCTAAAAGAGTATGTACAAGTATTTTAACTAGAGAAGACTGTATACCATTTTGTACTCTCCACCTAAAAGAGCATGTACAAGTATTTCAACTAGAGAAGACTATATTCCATTTGGTACATTCCACCTAAAAGAGCATGTCAAGTAACTCAAACTGAGATCACTGTACACCATTTGGTACTGTCTACCTAAAAAATAGCGTACAAGTATTTCAACTAGAGAAGTCTGTCAACAATTTGATACTCTCCACCTAAAAGAGAATGTACAAGTACTCGAGCTAGAGAAGTCTGTCTACCATTTGATACTCCGACCTAAAAGAGCATGTACAAGTATTTGAATGAGAGAAAATTTTTACCAGGTTCCGTGCAGATAATCGAGTTCTTTACAAGAATTTTGCAATGTCGTCATCTTCTTTGGCATGATTGACTGATGAGAGGGATACTTCATTCTTACGGCTAATTATGCAAACAAAAAATCATTTATTTGGTACTATCTAGTTCGGTACAACCACTTGTGGTTAGTCAACCGATATCCTCCTCGTAAGAAATGCGTCAATACCTTTAGCTGTAAAAAGTAACGAGTAAAAGTGATTGCTGCCTAATGCTAAATTCTTTCTTAAAATCTAAGCTTTAGCCACTCTATTGCTTCATCAGGGCCCGGTTGTACGAAACCTGGATAAGCTATCCGCTGGATAAAAGTTAATGGTCGTTACTAATAAATCAAAGACCGTTTGACTTTTTGTTGAGTTCTCTACCTCAGTTTGTTAAGTGAGTGGAAGAATCCTAAGTAATGGTTTAAATGGTGTCAAATAACTTTTATTATAGTTTTACTGCATAGAAGAGAAAGCGCTTATCCGGTGGATAGCTTATTCAGGCTTCGTGCAACCGGGCCCTGAATTGTAAAAGAAGATAACAAAATCGACAAGTGAACTCTTGGAGAAGTCCATAGGGTATGTAATAGAGCATATGGATAACTGTGAATTGACCGGTAGCTTTGACTGATCAATTAAAACTGCAGTCGTTAGAACAGCTTCATTACCATTATATGATTGGTTTTTCAGAATCATAGTCGATCAGGATGCATTAACACTGTTAAAGTCGTTAAAGGCAAGTCAGTACTATTCTGTGATCAGTCAGTCAAATTTGCAGTCGTTCGAGAGGCATTAATACTAGAGAGAGACGCAGACTCAAGGGAAGGAAAACCTCTTTTTGTTTTCCCTGTGCCTTTGTTTGCTCTTGCTTCACAAATTTCCAAGTGTGAAAGGAAGCGGCGCTTGCGTCTCTGGTGTGAACACGTCTTTAACTTAGTTAGCCAGAATCACAGTCAATGAAGTTGCATTAATGCTTTTCTTTAACTGGCCACTTAAAAACGTTTTCTTTTAAGGATGCATCAGTTTTGTTAATGTAATTGATCTCTGTAAGATGATTCTAAAGTTAGAATTATGCAATTTCTCTTGGATCTTTTCCAATGGCTTGCTAGGATAACTACACCAGAACTAACCAACGCTTTCTGCCTCGTGCTTGCGCCCTTTCTCCCTTGCGATGGCGCCCTCTAACGAGTCCAGCTCAAGGTGCTGGCTGCTGATGATCTCAAACAAAGTCAATGCATCCTCGAAAGAGAACTCTCTCTTGAACCCCAAGATCAGCCACCTGTGGAGGAGAGGGAGAGGAGGGAAATCACCAAGTTGGTACTGTGCTCATAAGTTGCAAACAATTGCTCCACACACTTCTGTGATAATAAAATATTAGATTACCAAAATAGGGCATTCAATCAATATTTAAGCTTAAAATGTTCACACTTAGTCAATGCAGTACTTATTATCAATGAGGTTGAGTAAAATTGAAGTATTTTTTTTAAAATACGTCTCTGTAGATGTTCACATTGATTGAAACATGCAAATGCTTCATGTATAATATTGGTCGGCACAATGGTAGAACGTCATTTTAAATGACAATTTTTAGCTTAGATAAAGGAGACTGAAAATAATAACCAGTTTCTGCACAACGCTAAAAGGAATGCTTTTGCTTTGATGGCTGGGGTAACACTTCGACATCTTTTCCCCATGGGCACTTTCTTAAAAACCTTCTTTTCAACAACCTGGATAACCACCCAAAAAGGAGAACACTCTAAGACAAACCTGTGAACAAACAGTAAATCCTCCATTTCGTGGGACTGAAAGTGATGATACAGCTCTGGATCCATTTTCTTCAGTAATCGATTCACTAGTTCTGTAATTCATTTATTCAACAAGAACAGCTAAGGACATGCACTGTAAAGAACTACTATTAAAACATATACAAAATTTATGATAATATTAAAAAAAACAAAACTTTATAACCGAAAAGTTCCAGAAGTGTTACGAACAGTGCTTGTGTTTGTTACAGTTTTATGTCTGGGAGTGATACAAAGTATGTGCTTCATGTTGTTACAGCTTTCAGTAAAGCTTAATGCTACAACTCTAGAAAGAAGAACAAGTTTTGACTCTAAAAGTTCAGATAACTTTCTAACAACTCTTCCTCCCCTTTTTTTCTATCAAAATCCTCATTATAAATCTCGTTGCTTAAGAACTTTAAGTTTAAACTAAGCCTTCTTTTGGCTTTTTACAGCTGAGGAAGTAAAACTATTTAGAAAATTTGGAATTATTTCTTTAATTATTCTTTCAAGTGATGATACAAAAAATTGACAGTAGGTTGTTGATATTCTGGGAGAAAAATACTGAAAACTTTCCATCAAACTCTTTTTGAGAAAAGGGCCTGGTTGGTGTTCACAAGTATAATGCTCACCTATTTTTCTCATCATTCCCTTTTCTAAGAAGTCTTCTCGTACGTGATCCAAATAATTCTTAAGACACCAATAGGCTTCTGCCTCAGACTCAAGTACGACTAGGAATCGGCTGAGATGATCGTTGATGCCTTGAACGTAACCCACATCTGTGCACATGATCACAAACACAATATTACAAAAACGTGCGTAATAAAGACAAGCTTTGCAACAAATGCAGTTTATTTTGTTTGGAATTGAAATGTCTACTTGTCTTTTACAAGGCGTAAGAAGTTCACTTTCAGGCCTGTCAGAAGTCTCCCCCCCCCCCAATAATTTCTTGCCAATCTTAGTTTCCAAGTTAGAAGAATTTTGAATTTAACATTGACAATGCCCCTATGCTTTAATAATAATATATCTAGCAAGCTAATGGCCCTTACTTGCAGTCATGGACTAAATTACGAAGGACGCAGCTCAACGAGGTCGAACCGAAAGCATGTTAAGGTGCATATTGCTGCCGCTATACGGCCCATGCATGACCTCGGAGCACAGCTCCACAACCAGATAGAATTAGCTGGGTGTCGATTTTGTTGAGGGAGGAAAACCGGAGAGCCCAAAGAAAAACCCTCGGAGTCAGATTGAGATCGACAAATCTCAGCCCACATGCGGAAACCAGGACTCGATGCCGGGTCCACAGTGGTGGGAGGCACGAGCACTAACCACTCGGCCATCCTGACTCCCCTATGCTCACAGCCCCCATATTAACAATTTTGTTCCAACGGGCCTGACTTTAGAAAAATAAATCATGGGCCATGTGTATACATGATATACAGATGTCAAGGTAACTAAACTAACACATCCGGTACATATTAAACAATTATTGTGACACACTTTCTTCATGAACTTTGGTATGATTTATCTTAGTAACTCATTAATAATATAGTAAATGTTAAGTAAAATTATTACTGTGGTATCTGCTGGTGTGCATCCATCAGCCATGAAATCAACTGAAGTTTAAATCGTTAATGGTTTAATTTATAAAGTTTTGTACCTCAACAAATAGACAGAAAGAAGGAGTAAAGAGAATAAGGATGCTTGTTGAGAAAAGTGAAAAAGAACTAAAAAATTCCAAAGAATGAAAGTCTTCAACCCTAAAAAATACCTTATAGGGCTGAGTTTGAAAAAAAAATGAGAAAACTGCAAAATTGTTTTGGCAACCCTGGTGCACAGATGGCTTGACAATTATACTCATATCAGGTGATTCAGGTGATGAATTAAGGATTGATTTTTGACATTATTATATTATATCTATTGGTATTATATAGAGCACATTATTATGTTATATAGTATTATATAATAATATAAAGCACAGGCCTATAAGTTCATAAATTACATCACCTGGATGGTATGCTGCATAAGTTATCAGTATTTCTCTCACAACTAAGAGATTACGGTTTTCCTTGCCACTGTAAATAAAAAAGGTAATTTATTGGGTTTGTGGTTCAAAATGTCCAAACTTACAAAGAACTCCTTTCTTAAATCATTTTGACATAAAAAAAATCGTAGACAAGTAATGCTACTGAGCACTACCATGATTAATTTTGAGTTGCTATTATAACAAACACACTCACCAAAAATATGGATGAGACCTATCTGTTCTTGGCACATCTTTATCAATTACTCTGATTAGTTTCTGCAACTGGTCCAAATCAAGCGGCTGTCGGCTTGCATTGATCTTAAAAAAAAGTCTTTATGAATTCAATGAATTGAACTGGCAATGTGTTGTCCAATTTCATAACTTGGATATTTACTTGCTTTCAACTGAAATTATTATACCTTAATCTAAATTGGTTCTTTGACACAATTTAATGGCACCTCAAAATTTTCTTGGTTAAAGCACATTGAGAAGTCACCTCAGTTAGAGACATCATCAGTTAGTACCCAGTCATAACTGATGAGAATTAAAGAGGGATCAGTGAATCTTGGTTTAAATGAAGTGACTCTCAGTGAAGTGAGCTAGAGACATCATCAGTTAGTCACTCAATCGTAACAGATGAGAATTCAAGAGGGATCAGTGAATCTTGGTTTAAATGAAGTGACTCTCAGTGAAGTGAGCTAGAGACATCATCAGTTAGTCACT
>JAOBAT010143741.1:0-11323 GCA_026413305.1 Hydrozoanthus tunicans
GGGGCGAGGGTGGCATAGTGGAGATTGTAATACTTTGACTACTGCCTTAGAAAATCTGAAAATCTGAAAAGTTGCTGTTAGCCAGAAAATTATTGGGCGGGGGAGTGGTCCATGATAGCCCCCGTTCCATCGTCCATGAAGTGCAACAACTTAAAAAGTTGGAAGCTTAAATCTTTGCTGGAGCAAACTTGCTGCCATGAGGGGCTATTACTAAAAACATCACCATCTTAAACACTCTTATGCAGGGGGAAAATTTAAACACTCACCATTTTACAGTAATAAATAAATCGAAATACTTTAGAAACATGCTGAAATCACGACTTTTTGTGTTTCCTTGTTGAGTCCTGTTAAAAGGTTCTTATAACATACTCTAGCTGATATGTACACTTAATTAATGATGCTTTATTATTAATGTTCCACAAGAATATTTTATCACAATTTTATTTTTATTTATATACTAGCCTTGATGTTTCTTCTCTTTTATTCTTAATACTAGCTCAGTGATGACAATAGGCAAATGCTACAGTTTTAACAAAGTGTCAAAGAAAAAAACCTGTTCAAAAGGTCAAAACATTTTTGTGTTTCATTAAGTTCTACAGCTAGTGGAAATACCAAATACTTACACTAGGTACTTGTGAAGAAACAATGATCATCCCAACAGATAAACATCGCAGAGTGTTTGTCAATATTCTTTGGCCTCGTGTTGTTTGCTTGCGTTTCAGTGCATGAATCTGTGGATTTATTGGTGTTAACCAAGTTACACAGTAAAGAATTTTAACAATTTAACAGACAGTGTTTCAAACTTTTATCTTTTTGTTCCTAAACTTAGATTCATAACTTAGATCAGGGCCCAGTTCCTCAAATACTTGATTATCTTAACCCAGGGTTAACTCTTAACAAAACCTGTTGGTTGTCATGGTAATTAACCCTGGGTTACATAGCACTAATCAGATTTTAAGGAAAGGGACCAAGTACCTTTTCTGTTTTTTACAAGCTTTTGGTCAACACTTTTGAAGGACCTCCACAAATTAAGAAATCAATGAGTGATTCTACTGAGGCCTTCGACTTCCAATGCAAGGTTTAGTTAAAAACAAAAGGGTTCCAAAACCCTGCACCGACTTGCTACTGATGTTACAGCTTGATCAGCCTTAATTTATTAACTTTTTAATCAAAACTAATTTCTTTACATGTATTAGCTACCTCAGCAAAACTGTGATTAACAAGTCTTCATTTATTAGTTCTCCAGTTATTTTCCCTCACCAAATCCTCATCTAACTTTCCTCCTTGATCCTTAAAACAGTAATGCCTTTTAGCAGGTTTAGCAGTATTACATAAAACATAACAAAAACAGAACAGGTTCAGTTAAGTACCAACAGGTTATGTTTTGTCAGCAAAAAATACCTGCTGTGTATATAACTACAGACTACAATTTTGAAACAGATACACATACATATTATAAATACTATTTCTACCCTTTTATCAAGAAATGAAAGTAATGCTACTGTTAAGCTTGAAGTTATACATCAGATAGAGTTAAAATTGATCATGCCATGTGTCAGCTGAAAACCCACACTACCAAATATGGAATAGAGTGTCAAAATAAGTGATGTCTTCACAGTTGCTAAGTGGCAAGCAGGTGGAAACAAAACCCCTATGTGTCATCAATAAATTTGGGTTAATTTTATTTCAAACAAAAACAAACATGGCTTGGGAAAGTAAACATGGAACAATCATTGCCTTTTGTCTCTTACATGATTTTGGTTAAAAATCACTGAGAGCAAGCCCCTTCTCTAAAAGACTTTAGGTCTAACTTTGAAAAGACTTAGTCACTTAAAGTCAGGGCAACTCCCTGTATGATTAACAACCCCAACTCTAACACATCAGTGATAATGATGCAAAATCAAGCCCCTCCCACACTGGCTGCATGAGGTGGCTGCTACACCCAAGAACAGAATGAGTTTTTAGTAAACAGCTTTTTAAAGCAGTGCCCACCAAACAGCAGTGACTAGTCACATACTGTCCAGCTTCTGACTACACTTCCTGATAAACTTGCACCAAACCCAGAGGCACTTGCCAGAACAAGGTAAGTTATGCTTAAAGTGATTAACCCACACTTTATTTAGGCTTAAAGACAAGAGTGTAGTGACTCTTACAAATTTGTATTCATGTTATAAACCAGTAGCACATTGGTTTCAACTGCAATATCTAATGGTCAGCCATAATAAGTATAACTAACTAGTATATAACCAAGTAAAGCAAATAATCTTTATACAAAGAATATACTAATTATGCTTACTTTATATATATTATATTAAACAGTCTCTAGAAAACAGTTTTGAAAATTAAAAGGCACACGCAAGACACAAAATAATTATGAAGTAAACATTCCAACTTTCAGATAACTGGTGTATCAGAGAATAAAGTCTGTACAGCTATCAACCTGGGTCATTTATTATCTTCTGAATGTGAAAATGGCCATTTTCATATCTTCTAAACTTTTTTCACAAAACAAAATTTGTTTTGTTCTTCCATGAAAAATAGAGAAAAATATTGAATGCATGATTTGTATATTAAAGCTTTATATATCATTTGTAAACAAAACTTTATAATTATAACTCCTTATGGCTTTCCAGAAACCACGTAATTATTATCTTTGTTTATATGAGAGAAATGGTTTCATTTGTTGTAAACTCTGAGATAAATTTTATAACAATTATAAAATAAACTAAAAAATTTTAAACTTATGCTGTAAAAACACAATGCTTGCACTTCTTTTCTGAAAGTTAATTAATTAATAGTAAAAAATTAGTTTTCTCTTTGAGGGCATATATTTGAATGATCTAGTGTTTAATCTCTAAAATAATTCTATTTATTCTAATAGTTTTTCTTTTCAAATACAAAGTTACAAAAACATTTATTTTTCTACTTACCTCGATATTAACCAAGTTGAAAATTCCAACACAAAAAGGTAGTATAAGAGTCGCGTCTGGTAGGATCAGGTCGTTAAACCACAGAACTCCACCTGTTACCATGTCTGGGCATAAAGCATTCTCTGAAACAGATATTGATCAAATTAATTTCAATTAAACTGCATTGATGGACAAATAAAAATGCTTTACTAATAAGGCCTAACACATGTGAATTGCTACTGTAAGTACTAAAATTGAAATTTCAATTGTTTTTTTTGGTTTTGGCCATTTTTCAGGCAGTATTTTGGTTTTCACACAAAAAACCCACATATTATTTTTTGGTCTTGTTGTTCTTTGCAGTTTACCGTTTCTCAGTTTTTTTTTCTTTTCTACATGAACTTGGTGTCGTTAATAAAACAAAAGAATTAAAGAGCTCAATGATGAAATCAATTATTTCTCGTTATCAAAGCCATTTGATAGCTCAGTTGGTAGAGCGGAGGACTGTAAAACTAACATTGTCATCGCTGACTCAAATCTGGCTTGAAGGACTATTCTGGGACTTCTTTTTCTTTTCTATTTGAACTTGGTATCATTGTAAGGAAATGAAAACAATTGAAGAGCTCGAAGATGAAATCAATAAATCAACCTTTAACCCTTTCAGCCCTAAGACGTTTGTCAACATCTAAATTCTCCTTACAGTAAACAAAAGAAAACAAGCTGGTTAGTGCTGAGAATATTAAATTTAATCATCCAACAAAAACTCTTGAAGATGAATTAAGAAATTCTCCCAAACTTCTCATAGGAATACTATCCACTTAATCTGGGAGAATTTACAAACTCATCTTTGGGCACTCTTAGGTTTAAACATGTACCCCATGCCTCCCCCCTCCCTCCCCCCTCCACACACAGTATATTCTCAGTATAGAGTGTTCTAGAAAGGCCAAAATAAAGCGGCACTGCACCCTGCCATTTTTTTCCCAGCACCTGCCATTTTTATCCAGTTCTCTGCTGTTTTCACAGCCTCAGCATTTTTTTCACTGATATTGAAATGAAACCCCTGAGTTAAAAGGCCAAAATGTTTGATGTTTCAGTTCTATATTATTTTAATTAATTTTTTTTATGTTAGGAGTGTCTTCAAAATCCGTATATGGCATCAACACCAACTTACAAATGGTGGGACACTGATGACAAAACAAAGCGAGTTTACACTGAAGTGTTGGTGGAGAAACTGACCAAGCCGAAACCCAAGAAAACAGAATTCAACTCTTCCCCCAAAGAAAAACCACACTATGAGATAAACAAGAAGGAATTTATAAGTCATCCTCGACTCACGGTTCCTCCAAACAGTCCAACTCCAACAGAAGTACCATCCCAACATGCTTTGCCCACAGAAAACAATGCTACTACCTCAGACCGAAAGACCAGGAAATACCAATTCGAAACAATCACTATGGAAACACTGGCAAAATATGACTACATCAAAAGCCCTAAGAAGCAACCAAACGCTGAAAACAATTTGACCAGTTGTAAGTCAAGTATTGACAACAGTGAAAAATCATTGATTGATCAGGAATGGGAAAAGAAATTAGCAAGATCAACTGATAAGAATCAGAGAAGTTATATTGGTGCTCCGACAAGCAGTCCAAAGACTCCCCGAAAATCTCAGCAACTAAATAGTGGTTACACACCACAACAAAACAACAAACAGAATTCAAGAGAAAGCCGTGCAAGGTTTAACAGTAATAATGATGTGCAACCATTTTCGAGTAGCAAACCAAATCTAATCCAATCAAAGCTGGCAGAAATACCAGAGTACGACTCATCAGACGTCCAGGATACTTCAACTGAAGATGAAGGCAGCAGTTCTGATGGTACACCTAACCACTCGGCTAAACTAAAACATAAAGCTCAAACAAATTCAGGGAAGGAAGTGACTGGAGACAAGGCACCAAACAAAGACAGAAGCGCAACTAAAGAAGATGTGGACATGAGTATTCTGAAAGGGGAGGAGCTTCTTAAATTCTTAAGTGACAAATATGCATCACTGTGTGAGAAAGTGGAGTTGCTGGAATTTAAACTTTTTGAGTTTAATGACGACATCTTTAAGCTGAAGAAAGCAGTTGGAGTTAAAACAAAAGGAGAAGGTGAGAAATCGAATGGCGAGACCACTGATCCAGAACAACAAATTCAACTTGGATCACCGCGACACAACAGACCATATTACAAGCATGCTCTGTCTCTTGCCGCCAATAGGGATCTTCTAACCAACTACAAATACCCAACTAAATCCCTACTGTTTAAGCAACAGCCTTCACCTGTTCATGGGGGCAAATCAACCATGTCAAATCCATGCCCAGTGTTGGCAAAGGAAAACATCAGCAGTTTAAGTAACGATTCATCAAGCAGTGCCAAAGATGAGAAAGATTTAACAGAAGATGAAATTCAGGAAATTCTACGATCTGCAAAGGCTAAGTATATTGATAAAACAAATTATTTAGAGGAACTGGGCTTCACTATGAGGGAAAATGACTAAACATAATATAATACTATATATAATAATTTATTATTGTAAATTATATATACTGTAACAGCATGCTTGTTTTGTGTAGTTGTAGTTAATTTTCGAAAAGGTTAAAATTAGTATATAATTATTTGGGGGCATCATATAAATTATCAGCAAAACATTTCAAAAAATTACTAATCTTACATATTAATTTATACACATTTTTGTAACCAGTTCAATGTTTGGTGGGAATTCAGAACTCGTAATATTAGTTCACCTAAAAGAATCACACATTTATCAGTTATATGAATGTCAACAAAATAACCAATTAGCAAATGAGTGGATTGTAGATTTAATTTGAAAGATATCTTTCAATCAAATACTAGTCAATCAAAAAACTATTACTGTTTATAATTAATTTTTCATTTTTGACGTTTTCAATACACATGTAAACAATATCTAAAACTTAAAAATTTGTGATGCTAATACACTGAAGAAATATAAATTGGTTTCCATGTTTACATAACTTAAGGTAAATACACCGGAGGTTAGGAGACACGAGACAAGCGTAGGAAATCACAGTGCTTTGCATTTTTACCACTGAGCCTCAAAAGTGTTTACATCAGGTTATGTTTACACCAAAACCATTTAATTGTATTTTTTTCATATTAATCAATATTAGATGGAAATTGGTTTACATATATACTCTCGTGTAAAATAGTTTAGGTTTTTTTATTCATAAACAGTGCACATCTGTACTGTTTGACTTACTACATGATGAGAAAATAATCTGAAATGATAGTTAAAAATGTTTTTGACTTGAAAGTCATCATCAGGGATTCACTTCTTTTGGGTTTTAACTCTTTACAACATTTTTAGTCTTTTAAGTAATGTTTCAAGTAAGAATTGAAGTAGAGAGGTTGACCGCAATGAAATGCAGAAAGGTGCTAATTGCAGTATTATTAAACTGTTGATCTGATGGATCACAATGGACAACATCTTGATAAGTAAGCTGATGTATTTCTTTCCAATCCGCTCATTCGTGCCTTTCTAATTGAGTCATATTTTCTGTTTTAAAATTTAAGAAAATTTCTATTTGGGGAACATTAATATTGAAGATAATAAGTTTTTTTTGCCTTTGTTTTGTAGTTCTATGATTGGCTTAAATGTTATAGCACAAAAGAAATATTGCTTTAAAATAGAATTTCAATGCTTTTTACTTTAAAACTGTGTTGTATACTCGTCAATGTATTCTTAGAATGAAAATCTAAACATTCTGGTGTGGGGAAAGTGAAATACTGCAGAAGAAAGGGAGGTTCTCTCATTCTTACAGGGACCATTACTTAACTATTTTATCAATTTAAGCAAGTACTGAAATGGTTGGTAAATTGTTAATAAAAAATATTGGGAAAGTCACCAGTTGAAAATCCTAATACAAGTGCAGTACATGTAACAATAGAATGAAGGAAGTTGCTCCTCAAGTTTGAGTGATGAGAAAAAATTCACTGACGGGAATCGAACCCGCAACCCTCTGATTACTGGTTGCGGGTTCAACTCCCGTTAGTGACTCAGAATTTTTTCTGATCACTCAAACTTGAGAGGCGATTTCCTTCACTCTATATATACAACACCAAGTTGCAAAAACTTGTACACTAATTACATGTAACAACTTTAGTAATAAAATAACTACAGCTGTAGTGTCTACCTGGAGTCCATTCTCGAACATAAGCCCCAGTCATGTTCCTTAAAGCCAAAGAAAGAAAAATCCACAGTGGTAGCTGGGTCCATGGAAGTATGACCATCTTAAGGGGATTGCACCCTTCTCTCTTGAACATGTCCTGCCTGATCACCCCATACTGCCCCAAAGTGAACAAGTCAAAATTTTTGTCAACTGGTTGGGTAGATGTTGCAAAACATTTATCAAATAAAATTATTTCTTTAAAGCTACTATTGATTTTGCTACAATTGATGTTGAAAACAAACCAGAGCATTAGTGTTTGAGGTATCATAAATGCTCTCATAAGCCCCCCTGGGGCATGCTTATTTATTACTAGGCCTTCAAGAGAGGGGGCTTTTTAGAGAGGGAGGCTTATTAGAGAGGGGAAAGGGCTTATTTAAACAGTCAGGGTCCTAAAAAGAGTACATTGCAACTAGTAAACCTGTGTTCATTCTGGCATTTAAACCTGTATTATTTTTTCAAAAACTAAATCAGATAAAACCATTGACAAAAATTCTATACTTGTGACACAATATGCTTTGAGTTTTACTGTAGCTCCCCCACCTTTATATTGGAATGGGGGTGAGGGGATGCTCATTAGAGAGGAGGGCTAAATAAGACTTGAAGCTCTATGTACATGGGTGGCTTATTAGAAAAGGGGGCTTATTAAATTAGGGGAGGGCTTTATAGTAAAGCATAATTTATAGTATATGTAATACAGAATTAAGATAACAGGTAATTCATCCTTTAAAGTTGAAAATGAAAAGTTTTTTTACGTGCTAATTACAAGAAGCATGTTACCTCCTTTTTGAACCGCTTGTTAAACTCTTCGGCAGACTGGCCTTCTCTGCGACACTTGACAGCCAGGTTATGTTTTAATGCATCACTAATTTCTTTAAGAGTTGGTTGTAGTAACTCCATTTTAGCAATCATCTTATTTTGGTGAATGGCAAGTGAAAGAGTTATAACACTCCGTAAAATGATTGTTGTTCCAATAATTGTGGCCCACCATGGCAAATGTGTCCATGTATGAATGGCTTCAAGAACTTGCTGGGCTGCATAAACAGGAGGGAAATCTGGAGAGACTACATATGTTGTGGATGAGTCACTGGCGTTTCGTCTCTGGTACAATAGTGGCCCTGCTGTTACTGGGCGGGATTTTGGGAAAGTAATAACCTACAAGAAAAATATACAATTTGCTTCTTGAAACTGTTACATGATACAAGGCATTGACTTGGAAGGGTTCTTTGCATCTGGGTTTTTAAAGCCTCATCAAACCAGCAACGGTACATTTCAAAATGTGACCGTCCATGGGATTTTGTACATTAACGGTTTGGTGCTTAACGGGTAGAAACTAGCGGGTAGTGAACAGATTTTCTAATGGTTTGAATGCTATCCTTAACTCTCTTAACAGGTGAGCCGAAATTTCTAACAGTTGGCCTTAACGCTCTAATGGTTAGTCCTAACGCTCTAACAGTTTGTCTTAAAGTTCTAACAGTTTGTTTTAACGGCTTTTTCATTTAATGGTGGTTTGACTGAATGACGATCTATCGGTTGTAAACCATTAAAATGCTAAATGAAACAATCTAATCAAATGAGAGTTTGAATGCTTTGAAGTTAAAAGACGACATATGGCCATTACTTGCAAACATGGGTCATTCAAAAATAAAAATTGCATTTCGAACGAAGTGTCAAAAGTCATTCGTTTAGCACTCACCGCAGAAATTTGAGAAATGGCAAAGATATGCACTTACAGTGAGTTTACAAGACTAGGCTCTCATTTCAACTCAGTTTTTTCAGCTTTAAAGCTCAGTTAAAACTTAATTTTAGTGCTTTCATTGTTTGTCAAAGTTAAAAGATCGAAAGTCACAATTGTACTGAGAAATGAGTAAGCTAGCTTGTGATTATAGGAACCTGTCAAAGGTCCATCCAAGGACAAGGTCAACAGACGGGTACATTTTGAATATTGATATAGTTTTTCACTTCCATAACCCATTTTTGGTTGCTTTTTAGGACAAACTTTATAAAATAGCTCAGGCTACCATTCTCTCATGCAAAGATTTAAGACAGCGAGCTACTTTGGTGAGACTGAATTTTAAATTGCTACGGCATGGGAAAGTCATTCAAGAAACTTGTTGTTGATCATTAATTATCGACATTTAACAGGTTTCCAAATCTCTTGACAAAGGTTCAAGAAAATATATTTGTAGTTCTGAACACAATGGGAATGTCCTTAAAAAAATCTTTTTTGATTCCGATTCTTTGGGCAAATAGTGGCTGAATGTGAAACATTTTGTAGCTGATTGTGTCTTTGTATTGATCTTTTTGTGATTTACAGTCAAATAAAGTTGTTTTTGTGTTTCACTGTTTGCTGCCACGCACACGAGCACGTGCAGCAGACCATAAAAATAAAATACTTTGGGGTTGTTTTCGTGACGCAAAACCGTAAGGAGATTTAATAAGATCAACTTTTTGGTTTCAAGTTCATGGTCTGTAACATTCTCAAAGCTGGAATCTGCAGGTAAAATCACAGTTGAATAATTGGTTCGTTGTCGGTTTATGGTTTTGATCGGTCGAAGATGATGCTTGGATGTTTGCCAGAGTGTTGCAGTGTTCAGAACACAGCCGGAGGAACTCGATCAACGACTTGCAAAACACGTACCGCATCATCTAATGGAGTAGCGGCTTTCTTTTTCATATCTAATGCACTAGTTTGAATATCTACCACCTTTTTCTAGAGGTCTAGTGGTTTGTCTTAGCGCTTTAACGGTTTGTCTTAACACCCTAGCGGTTTGTCTTAATGCTTTAATGTTTTGTCTTAACACCCTAGCAGTTTGTCTTAATGCTTTAACGGTTTGTCTTAACGCTCCAACGGTTTGTCTTAATGCTCTAGCAGTTTGTCCTAATGCTCTGAGGGTTAGCGGTAAATCTCTAATGGTTTGTCCTAACGCCCTAATGGTTTGTCAAACCGTTCTAACGCTTGCTTAACGGTTTTAGCCGGTCACAAATTAATTTTTTGGAAAACCTACTGTAGAGTTGAGTACTATAGATTTTCCAAAAAATTTATTTCGAAATACACATCTATTTTTTGCTGTCAGCATTTGTAACTACTTCAGTTTATTTTCAAATTGCTTTGACTTGGAATTTAATGATTTTTTTTTTAAAACTAGTTCTAAGTCAATTGACTTTTAGAGAAAAAAACTAAATTCCAAGTCAAAGCAATTAGAAAATAAACTGAAGTGGTTATAAATATATATTTCGAAATTTAATAAGAAACAAAACAAACATTATTTTTACCTTGGGAATCAACAAACCAATTTCACAGTAAATCACTAAATGTCAGAGTAAGCTTGAGTTACAACAAAAATGCTAAAGCCTTTGGGTTTGTCGCGTTGTTCTAATTACTAGTCTCTAGGGTAGATTCCTTACCCGTAACCTCCTGTACACATTCCTTGCACCAGCGCAAAACATAGCAACACACCAATTTTATTATCCATGTGGTTTACGTTTGCAACATTTTACTTTTGTTACTCGTGGTCGCCATCTTGCCTCTCTGGTCAGCGGGGTTGACCGCGGGCTATAAGTAGACACTAAGTACTCCGTGTTTGTGCACATGATGTGTATCAGGTATATTTTTGAAACTGTTTCAAGGTTTCTTTATCTAAATTTACATTCAAAACAGTTTAAGCTTACTCTTAGAATAACAAGAGGGATAGGCATTATATTGCTGTTGAAAGGAATTTGCCGAATGAAAATTCTTAACCAGTCCAGGATATAAAGTACTGACTGTTTGACAAAAACAAAAAATTCCAGGACTTTCAGGAAAATGCCGATCTGAGCTGTGTATAAGTTCGACATTTCTAGAGCTAACTGAGAATCGTTGAAAAGTTATACTTTTTCACCGCCTGCACGATTAATGGTTGCTGAAATCGGCCAACAGCGTCATTTGACTCCTATACGGGTTTTTAAAACTTTTCGTTGGTTTGCCTGAAAGGTTGAAGGAACTTCCTTGTTGCCCCTTCTCTAGTTTTTCTCCCCGTCCTCTCCCCTTCTCCTAGCCCTCCTTTTCCCCCTTTTTCTATCCTTTCTATGCCCCTCCTCTACCTCTCCTCTGCCCCTTCTCTGTCCCTCTTCTCTGACCCCTCTCTGTATTAGCCCCTACCTCAACCCCCTTTCCACCCCCAGCCCCTACCC
>JAOBAT010143752.1:0-11322 GCA_026413305.1 Hydrozoanthus tunicans
TCTCTCAACATGTTACTGGTTAATGGTTTGAGACAGACCTGTGTTACTATTACGGTTACTGCCCAGGTAAGTATAATAGCGATTGTCTAACAAGGCGCTTCTCTCAACATGTTCCTGGTTAATGGTTTGAGACAGACCTGTAATACTATTATGGTTACTGCCCAGGTAAGTGTAATGGCGATTGTCTAACCAGGCACATCTATCAACATGTTTCTGGTCCATGGTTTTAGACAGTAATGGCGCAACTACTAACATGTTACTGGTTACTTGTTTGAGACAGGCCTGTGTTACTATTACGGTTACTGCCCAGGTAAGCGTAATGGCGATTGTCTAACAAGGCGCCTCTCTCAGCATGTTCCTGGTTGGTGGTTTGAGACAGAACAGTGCTACTATTACGGCTACTGCGCATGCCCAGATTGTATAACCAGGCGCTTCTCTAAACATGTTACTGGTTGATGATTTGAGACAAAACTGTTTCACTGTTACGGTTACTGCCCAGATTGTATAACCTGGCGCTCTCTAAACATGTTACTGGTTGTTGATTTGAGACAGAACTGTGCTGCTTTTACGGCTACTGCCCAGGTAAGTGTAATGGCGATTGTCTAATAAGGGGCATCTCTCAACATGTTACTAAATGAATGGACAAATGGTTTATTATAATTTCAAAATTACATCTGAAAACTGAGTTATTGAAAGTTTTACAATAAGATATGATGTCTAAATCTAACTACTTAAAACAAAAAACTATAAATAACATTTGGCATAAAAAGACTATTCGGGACCTGGAGATTGCGGTTTTTCTCAATCTATGTCTACGTTTGTTCGCCTCAGGTAATAACTCATACAGTTTTTGAAGGGTTAGAGCCAATGTATTAACAATTTGGTTGTTAAGGCCTGTCTTCTATCAAGCAGTGTTCCTAGGTTGGTTAGCTTCAAAGCTTTCTGGTAGGCGGTGAATTGGTAGATATTGCGCATGGCACGGATCTGCAGGTGTTCCAGCTGGTTTGAGAGATAGTTTGGTAGTGAGTTGTGGAAAACAGCGCAGACTTATTCGGTGACTAAGGGCGGAGGCATGTGACTGAAAAAGTAACAAGACCTTTAGTTTGCACGTTTGTATCCTGAGTTGTTTGAGGAAGTATAGCCCTGTGGAGACCTTCCGCGATATCTCCCAGATATGACAATTCCATTTAAGGTCGTTGGAAATGTTCAAACCAAGTAGCTTGACGCTCGACACACTACCTCAACAGCCTTCTTGTTGTTAATAACAGAATGACGTTGTCATCGTTCTTAGCAAAAGAAATTTGCATGTTTTTGCACTTTGGTTCGTTCAGCTGGAATTTGCTATTGTTGGACTTAATAACTGACTGGTTAACGGAGTACGGGACCTTGCTTTCTTTGTCCTTGGCTGCGTGATCAGCGATAGAAGTGTAAGTGTTGTGGCAATTTTCTTACCGGGCGCCTCTCTTTGTTTTAATTTAGTTTTCGAACATTTCATTTCGGCTTAGAATTTTCGGATGCTAAATGCAGAACTTTATTGAATTGTACAGAATTTTATTGTCCTGTATGGATCTAAAACAGTTATTTTTGTCACTTAGATCTTTAATTTTAATCAAGAAAATCTCTCTTTTTTTTCAGGAGGAAATAATTGTTGTATCTTACATGATGTTCGAATAATAAACCTTCAGAATAACGTTTTCAGCCCAACAACTACAACCAGAAGTACCACATTCACTATACACGGATCGATTGGGGATTTCTGTCCTGTTGTCAGCGGAATTCTATTGGAGTGGCGAATTACAGATTTTAAATCTGCTGATAACAAAACCACCGTGATCAGTAACAGCAGCTTTGACTTGACCATAACGAAACACAGTCTTGACGTTGGCCTTTACCTAATAGAACTCCGCGAAACCTCGTCGAACTCTACACACGGTTCCAGTAACGCATATGGGTACTTGAAAATCGAGCCCTCTCCTCTTGTGGCAACAATTTCTGGAGGAGCATCAATAGTACATGGATACGATAGGGCTCGTCTCACCTTGAACGCTTCGGAGTCGTATGACCCGGACACTAGTATATGGAACCATACGGATGTGTATTTTGAGTGGCTATGTAAGAAGGCAAATGAGACATATCCGCCACATGTGCATACCTCTGGTACAAATGTATCAGTGATTAGTCTTGCTACCCGTAACACGAGCTCTGGACTTGGTGGTTGCTTTGGAACAGGTGTTGGAAAGCTTAACACCACAAATGCTTATTTACAGGTATAATATAATATATGTGAACAATTATTGTTCTTTTTCTTTTTTAATAGTTAGTACACTCATATCCGAATTACAGAGAAATATTTACAATTAAAAAAACATTATATATAAAGGATACTGTCGATATTAATGTTAAAATTACTTAAATGTCAAAAAAGAGTCTGTTCTTTTGGTTCTGCAAATGGTAGAGCTCCTAAATTTATAATAAACTTATTATGTTCATTTTGTCCTGCCTTAGATAATAATGGCACTAGTTGTCTATCGGCTTCCGCAATAGATGGTTAATATAAGTCAACGGCTTTTCTGTTGCATTTTCTTCATATGCTTGTTGCCCAGTTCATGATCACGTCTTCTTTCAGAAAGTTCCTTGAAATCGAGAAGTCATACCAGGTGTCCGGTACCCTATTGAAATTATTATAGATATATCAAGACATCTTACCAGGCTTTGATC
This sequence comes from Hydrozoanthus tunicans, assembly GCA_026413305.1. Taxonomy (NCBI): domain Eukaryota; kingdom Metazoa; phylum Cnidaria; class Anthozoa; order Zoantharia; family Hydrozoanthidae; genus Hydrozoanthus; species Hydrozoanthus tunicans. The sequence goes on from JAOBAT010143752.1 coordinate 2,719, forward strand.
TAATCGACCTAGCTGTCATAAATGAGTACCAGTTCTGCTGGGGGCTTACCTTGATTTGCGTCCTGTCCCAGAGCCAAAGATCCTCATCCGCTTAGCGCTACGGAAACTGCAGATAAGCGCCAGTCTAATAGGTCACTTGGGCTCGAGAAAAGATTCATGAAGGATTACCTCACAAAATATATTAGAATTTATATAAGATATAGTATAAGATTCTTCACCTCCATGCTAAAATTTGTATAAATCAGTTGCCGAATTCCTTGTAACCTAAGCTGAACCCCTACCCTTGAAGAAGCATCCTATTTTGTTCATTTTGTCTACAACCATGAGAACTAACTCTCTTTTTCTTACTTTTGCAGCTAGAAACTTCATTGCTGAGTGTAGGAGAAACATACGACTTCACGGTAGTTGTGTCTAAAGGCAAAAGATTTTCGTTTTTTTCCCAGAGTGTAAAAATTGTGGAAGGCGACCCCTTACCTTATGAGATAAGGTAATTGATTCAATCAATTGTCTGCTTTACCTTGAACAAAATGTACTATTGATTTCTTTTTCGTGTTTAAATTCGTTGGTTGTAACAGTTGCTTAAAAACCATTTCGGATAACGACATTAAACAATATGCTATAAAAGCACGGAATATTCAAAAAAAGCCTACAGAAATCTTCTGCTTTTACGCCATTTCCGACATTTTGTACTTGCTAATATAAACTGTCAAAACAGGTTTGTTACAAATCTTTCGTTTTTCTAAAAAGGACATTTCCATAGATCAGTTGTTTTGCTGGTATAAATTAAAACACTTATTATGTTTATTTCAGTTTCGTTGAATAGTGGCTTAATGAAGTTTATAAGAATTTATTGAGCGCCGATATTCTGTCACTATACACTTCAATCGGAAATAGAACAAGTGTTAGTTAATATTGATGGTAAGGAAACTCAAGGTTCTAAAACTTTTAGGTAACTGGTTAAGTTTCTCATACAATTCTTTTATTTTAATATTACGGTTCCAAAAGTGAGATCTAATGTTAGCTAATATTCAAACTCCGCTTGGCTAGCCCAGTTGGTAAGGCGCCAGCTGAGAAAGAAGGTGCTGCCTTTACTGTAGTTGACATCTGCCATCGGTTAGACCTTCGCGTTTTCTCGGTCAAGGACGTTAAACCGTAGGTCTCAGTTGGCAACCCTCGAAAGGGACCTCGAGTCCTGTTCCGTGTTCTCCCACGACTCCTTGAGTCAAAATGTTATAAAACAAAGAAAACAAAATTATAACTGAGAAATTCTAAAAGTGTTTAAATAAATATTAACGTTTTAAATAAAATCGACATTTGGAAGCCAACGTCTTTTTCAAGAACAAAATTTAAAGTAAGAACGGTCTTATTCGAAAAAAAAACGCAGTAAAACTGTTCTATGGACGATTAAGCGTGAAAGAGCGCAGCTGGGCTGTTCCTAGGGGTGAGGTCAGAGCTAATTAATAAAAACGGGTCGGCTGCAAAGAAGTTCGTTTGGAGAATGAATTGAAGATGATAAATTAGCAAAACACAAAAAAATACATGTTCAAAGTTCTTTAAACAATTTGTTCGCCCAGCAACATTAGAAAGATTGCTATAAATCTCTCCTGACCTGCCACCGTTTGTCTCAATAATCATGTCAGTTTGCGACCGTTTGTTACGATCGGTCGCCGTCGGTCCGTCACCAGATAACGCGATGAAGATTCTAATCGTAATTTATAATTGACCATGGGAATGATGATGTATATTGTATGGACAACCTCTTTACTAAATGTTTAAGCTCGACATCTTCCATTTATTCAATAATTTCTAGCTCAGACATTAACATCAGACAAAATTAATGACATCTTTATTGAATTGAACAATTTTAGAACAACTTTTATTTTCATATAGAACCAACTTAACAACGTTATCATTAATTTCAGGTGTTTTTCCAACTGTGGTTTCAAAATGAATCCATCTTCTCGACTAAGGTTGATCGCGTTCTGTAACGGGACCTGTGACTACTCTGTAAGATATTTCTGGAATTTGTTTGAAGTTACAGCCTGGGTAGAGGGTAAAGCGGTCACAAAGCCCGCGAGTTATCTTCTGAAGAACACTCTAACTAAACTCGAACATGATAACTTGGCAGTCAGGGAAGATGCCTTGCGTGCCGACACGGATTACCGAATAACAATGAAAGTTGAAGTTTATGGTTTTGCAGAAACTGTTGCTGTGTATGACTTTACGACAAACGCCCCTCCCACGGGGGGAAAGTGCACTGTTGAGCCACTATCTGGAATTGCCTTGGTAACCAATTTTCTTTTCACATGTTTTGGATGGTTGGATGATGACATGCCTCTGAAGTATAGGATTTCTTACAAGATACCCGAGGCGTCCTACACTTCAGCCAGTTATAGTAGCAAGCATTTTAACTCCATTAGCCTCCCACAGGGAAACGTTGCCGAGAATCATACAGTAGCAATAAAAATCGACATTGTCGATTCTTTAGGTGCAGCGACCTCAGTGTCGTTCAGTGTTCAGGTTGGTAGTACTTTGCTTTTGTTGAATAATTTTACAGTTCTACGTTAAATAGAGGATATTACATGGCCGCGTGGGACTACGAATTCTATCTTCGAGTGCTGAAAGTATCTTCCACGAGTGAGCGAGGCGAATGAACGAGTGTTACATACTCTTAGCACGAGAAGATCAAACTCGTATCCCAGGCGGCTCTTCTGTTTATTTTATGGTTACTGAGAAAAATCTTACACAATATACACTTTTTTTAAAAGAACCGGCAGCGCGCCATAGCGGAAAGCTCTCTCGTAAATGGCATAATGTGTTAGGCCTAGTCACCTTAAATCGCCTTAAAGTGCACATGAAGTGAAAAATTTTATTACTTCAATGAATAGACCTTGCTAAATGAGGAACAGCAATGAAAAAGTTTTGCTAAAATCTTTCCTGGTTCTTTAGATATTAACGTTTAAAATGTTCATCTGATGACGTCGTGAGTGGTTCCGACAAATTTGCATTTTTTCAAAATCTGCTGTCAATCCGTAAAATTTGGGTAGGTTTGAAGCCAGACTTGGACTGATGATCCATCTGCCTCGGATACATCAATAATCCAACTTTAGCTAAAATAATGTCGGGGCCGTGGGCGACCCGTGTGCGGCCAAAACACACATCGCTAATTTGCTATGTTGCCAGCATGGTGAATACCCGATGGTGTGGTGGTCATCACGCCTGACTAGAACACTCGAGACGCGGGTTTGAGTCCCAGCTCGGGCATAACACCGATTTTTTCGGATGAGTGTGTCGAAAAGGTAATTGCACTGTGTGTGTTCAGTTCACATATGTATCTTTGTTGTAACCTTTGCTAGGCCTCAAAAAATACTTTGCCTTTGTAGCTAAAATACACCAAAGTGTTACAGATTGACAGCAGATTTGAAAAAATTCAAATTTGTCGGAACCACTCATGACGTCATCAGATGAAAATCTTAAACGTAAATATCTAAAGAACAAGGAAAGATTTTAGCAAACATTTTTCACCACTGTTCCTCATTTAGCAAGGTCTATCCATTGAAATAATACAATTTTTCACTTCATATGCACTTTAAGTAGACTTGAATAATCTTAAGTCACTCTAAATTGCGGCGACTTAAGGCCCCAGAGTGGCGACACCGATACCCTTGCACGTGAAAGATAAAAATAGTATCTTCACTGCGCAAGATGAAGGTATGACCTTCTGTAACAGGAAAAAATCCTGGTGTTTCATCAGGATCTATTTTTTCAACTTAAAAATTCAAATTAGCTAACAAATAATTTTTTAAGGTCAACAGAAAAAAATAACGAAGCAAACAATTGCTTTATTCTAAAACGGTTGCTTTTAATATCTCACACAGTCTAACGGGGCTTGGCGTTGAAACAACCCCAATCCCTATTGCTTTTAGAAGCAATACTTTTCCAAAATTGTTTTATAAATTATACGGTTTTAGGGAAAATGGAATGATCTTTCCTGCAAATGAAAATGCAAAGGGTGTAGACAAAACAGTCAATTCTAAAAATTACAGCTCAAAATAGTTCTCCCCACGTTTTGCCTTGATTTAAAAATTATTTGTCTAGGTAATCCCCCCAAAGCAGACCAAAGAGCTAAAAGCTACGTTAAAAGAACTGACAATAGGAAAAAGAAGCAAGTTGATTGCCATGGCTGCAGGTGGTGACGTAGATGGGACAACTCAACTAGCAAGCGCTGCCCTGGCATCTCTTGACAAGGTGGAACCAACAGTTCAAATGACGAAGAAAGATAAAACAGAGGTCGGTTTAATGATCATAAATTAGAAAAATGATTACAACAAGAATAACCACAAGAATAAAGACTCTAGAAATAACCAATAAAAATGCTAACAGTGGCTGTTCGAAAAAAAAATAGAATATAAATCTTAAAAAGGCGGGTATTTTCGGTTATTCCAGTTTTCCTCCCTAATTAAAAAGAATCGATGTCTAGCTAATTTTAGTTGTCTGGCTCTAAAGCTGTGCTCCATGTTCTTGAATGTACCGTATAGCGGCAGTATTGTGTGTTTGATTCCCTGGTCTTTGTGTATTATCATTATTGTTATTATTAATATTATTTGTATTACACGTAGTGATATCTACCCATTTTCAACAAATCTGTCCTGGGAACTTTAAGTACAATTAAAATACTAAATGATCGGAAAAAGAACATAAAAATACCGACAATTCCTAGCGCATGTACATCTAAATCTCTCCCGTATAAGCGCAAAACGAGAATCTGTAAACCTAAAGTTTGACACACAGTGTGTTTAGTACAAGAAATAGTTTTACCAACTGCGACCTTCCCTGAGTTTCTTTTAAGAGTGTACAGTTCGTAATGCATTGTGGTGTAATTGGACTAGTTTACCATGTTTACCAAGACTGGCAAAAACTGTTTTCAGCGTGTTTTTTTTGGCTCGATCAATTGTTGCAAGTCAACAACAACCAAAGTTTACTAATATAGTGCTTATCACAATTTTGGTACAAGGTCAAGGAATCCATTATTGTTGCCATGGCTACCATAAAGCCAAAGTCTCTTGAAGTTGTGTCCCAGGTTACCGCAGTTTTGAGTAAAGCAACGGAGGAACCTGATGATCTTTCTTTGACGTCACAGGTTGGTTCCACGGTTAAAGAATTGAGAACTTTACTTCTTAATGCTATAATACAAAATGTTTAGTCACTTGCTTTAGGAATTATGTCCTTGTCCCGCTAATTATGTCCTTTTTTGCATGGAAAAATTTTTATGGGTAGTAGTACATATTATGGAGAGTTTTTTGTTTCATGGCCATATATTCTAAAGTAAAAACAGTCAAAAAGGTTCATTTCAGGCAAACGTATCTTGGAAAACAGTTTATCTTATGGAAACATAGTAAATCGACAAATTTAAGAAAAGCAATGTTGTTGTGTTACAAGTATTGCTGGGTACTTGGGAAGTTGTTGTTATTTAAATTCATATCGAGTACTTTCTGCCCAACCTCCGACCCTCTATTCCCTTTCTGACAATTGGAAAAGGGTTGACCTAAAAGTAGCTAGCTGTAATTATGTGCTAGGTCACCGTATATTTACCCTATATGGACGAGCTGCCCGCCAGGGCATCCATTTACGAGGTCCTTGTCTTTAGACAGGGTATATACATTTCTCCTTAAGATGTCTTAACAGGTGTCGCTTCTTGCTTACGTTGTCTTATGCAGGGTAGCGATACTGTAGAGTTCCGAAAGTAACGGCCCCCCTAGGGGTAGCTACTTTCCGGTGGCAGTTGGCAAAAAGCGAAATGGTCGCACATATTATGAAATTTAAAAGGCAACCCATTGATATTCATAGTCCTACGATTGAACATAACCCGATGAACAAACAGTAAACAAAACAGATTAGATTTCCGAAAGTAACTGCTCTTTCGACAAAAGGGGCCACTACATTCTGGTAGCTGTTATTTTCAGGGGAGGGCGGGCATTTTTTGGGGGGGAGGGCGTTAATTTCTGAATTCTACGGTACTTAATTTAGGTCATTTGCAGCAAATGATACCAAGATAACCTGCTTGATAGAGATAGAATACGATAGAAAACAGACAAAATTAATTTTACAATTTACTTTTTATGTTGCGTCCTTTGCTGTTTGTACTGATTTGGCTTTGTGATTGTTATAAGAACATGCTTTCAACTTGTTGCAGAGAAAAATCGTTGAACTTGTGGAATCAATGAGCTCTTCTTTGGCCAACGACACGGACTCTAGTGTTGAGGACCTTGTGCGTCTTGGCAGTGAAAGCCTGGTTAAGACTGTTGGAAATGTTATGAATGCAGCATCAAGAGTTGCAAGACGTGCATTTATCAAATCTCTTCCCTCCAATGGAAGTCTTATTGGACAGGAAGTAATACCAACTACTTACTATACTTAAATAGTTCTAAGTGATAAATTACATGAATTCGAATTGATGCCAAAAACAAAAGGAAAACTGATACTGATATTAATTAAGTTAACAGAATCCACTCAAATGAAAGTACAACGTAACAAAACAAGTTTTGCAAGCTTTATCTAAATTAAATCATTTCTCGAGTCAGCCGGCGATAGCAGTTGCCACCCCCATTCCCCCCGGGGGGAGGAGGAGGGGGGGGGGGTGCTTTTGTTTTCCCTATATCGGGATGGTCGCCTGAAACAAGTCGGGTAATGTGTCTTGTTCAAGGACACAACAAAGTTGTCTGACCGCGACCCTAGAATTACGATTAAGACACGCTAACCGCTCGTCCACTGTGCCGCCGACCATTTCAAATGTACTCGTATTTAGCTCACTAAACTTTGGAAGATTTTGATAAATTTGCTCAGGGCTATACGGCCAAGGGCTTTGGGGTAGAAAAGGAATTCTTTTTTAAAGTTTCATCAGTCACTTACGACACGTGTTGCAATCAAAATTTAAATTTCAGTGGAAGAACTGTAGTTAGTAAAACGCAAATTTATCGCTTTACTGGACATTTTCAGGTGATCCCTGGCCTGACTTAGAAACTTCGTAACCTGTTATTTACAAGCTATGCCTATAACTTTGATTTACTTTCAGTTTCAATGTGGAACAAGTTTTGCTTTTAATACTTGGCACTTGCTTTTTCAATACTCCTCAGAGCAAAACAACTGTTGAAACATCGGTCACCCAAGTCAGTAAAATTGGTAGAACATTGCTTGCTAGAAAGATTGTTGGAGAACCACCGACGTCAATCGAAACTAGTTTGTTGTCTATGCTACTTGATCGGCAAAGACCGGCGGACCTAAATGGCTCCAAGATTAGGACAGGAAACAGCAGTTTCCAATTGCCACCTGCAAAGGAGTTGCTCAAATCTCACAGTCGAGACGTCAGCTTTATAGATGCTCTGGTTTGTGGAAATACTTTTTCTAGACAAATCTCTGCTAGTATTCCTGTATTATAATTAGTATATCAGTGAAGAAATGTTTTCGCGCGCTCTGATTGGTTCTTGAAGCAGTAGATATCCAGGGCTATGGCTTCAGTACTTACCGTTTTGAGAAAGCTGTCAAAATGGCGACCCGTTTCGTGAAAGTCTTGGAAGATGAAATTCACGGTATAAATGATTGATTCATTCCCTTGAACAGAAAGAAGGGCAACAAAATTTGGGATGGCTGTATTTACAGGAAGATGAGCATTGTTTTAGCCCGAAATTTCAAGAAAAAGTACAACAATGTTTGCGCGCGCTTTTCTTACTTTTCCTTGGTTTGTGTTTATTTAGCGTCGGTACTTAAAATAGTTTCCGGCGGGAGAGCAGGCAACAGGCCTTGAGATCCTCTTCAAAGTATTCCACCTGGGGCCAGCAGTTTAACGTCCCTATACCATGAGGTATGAACTTACCCAGATCGTACAGCAAAGGCAACATCTTCTCCTAAGTTACTTTAAGACTCTGCGTGAAGGTCGGCCGGGAATCGACACGGATGGCTTCCGCACAACATCCTCGTTTTTCATCTTGCTAACTCGGCTAGCCACTAGCCACTTAAGAGCACAAAATTTTCTGTAAAGTTGTTGGCACAGACGTAGTTTGTTGTGCACCAGCTCTTGATCTGATATTTAAAGAAACTCAGCTCAAGTCAAGACAAGGCTATATAGAGCGAATTATAGGTTAACCTTCCCTTGGTTTCATGTTTTAACAACATAGGTATGATTTGTATACTTTCTCTTTCATTATGTTTAGATGCTGACAATGCCTTTTAACCCCTATACCTGGGGTGAAAGATCCGAGAAAATAAGCTCTCACATTGTCAGTCTTAAACTTAAAGACGACATTGGAGCTCCCATTGCTGTTGCAGACCTTCTGACTAATTTAACCGTTGCAATTCATCGAGCAGTGGATCTTAGACAAGGGTCCTCGAAAGATGCCAAATTTTTCGTCAAGCCTAATCAAATGCAATACCACGCTGTCCTTATAGATCTTGATGGAGCTTCGCTGAAAATGACGGTACAACTTTGAGATTATTACAAGATAATACGTATTAGTAAAGTCATACTAGTGGCCTATCATGAATGCTGCATTCTGATTGGCTACGCTACTCATAGGCTATTAGTGATAGCCTACGAGTAGCGATTGCGCG
>JAOBAT010143763.1:0-11322 GCA_026413305.1 Hydrozoanthus tunicans
TCGCCATTATCTACAAAGCTTTTTTTCTCGTTGACTTGTAAAAAATCTAAACCATCAGTATAAAAATGGCAAATAAAAGTGAATGAATGAATGTGAATGAATAGTTTTTCAAAAAATGAGTTCAAGTTTGTGTCAGCAAACTTTATCACTAATTAACATATATGTACAAAATTATAGAACCTTCACATTCTGTATAATTTAACTGAGACAGAAATTTTTGTGAAGACTTTTTATTTAGATACGTTTGTTTATTATTTAAGTGTTCTGGCTTTTATGCACTTAAAACATCGAGTCTATAAGTTCTTGAAAGTATATGTTGTATGAAGAGTTGGTGAGTTTTCTTTTTCTTGCTTTTTGTACCAATATTCATAATAATTATGTACTTGTATTTGTGAATGGCTGCTTTTCAAACTCTTTAGTGTTTGACAAAATTTTTCTAGGTTTTCTCTACTGTCAGAAGTATAGATAAGAGATTTAATATAATGAACTAAAGGTAATTAAACAAAATGCTGTTTGTACTCAACCAATGTGTTGGCTCTGAGATTTTGTATACATTTTAAGTAAGAATTAAAAACAATAACTTATGTCAGTTATTGTTGTTGAGCTTCATTATGTTTTGTGGTGGGGGAGACCACTGGCTGGGCATGGGGATCCAAAATGAATAAAGTATGTATGTTATGATAAACAGTCTGCAATTGAAGAAGAGGTGTGGGTATTGTTGGGTTCTGATTTTATTATCAAATCTTTTTGAACCACATATTCTTAAAAGTTATAGTAACAAGACTTCACTTGAAGAAAAACAACTGATGCATATATTTTTAAAACTAAAATGAGATGTTTGCAATTTTTTCTCATATACAGTGACAAATTTTCAGTTTTTGATTTTTCATTATTCACAGATATTGCAGCAACCAACACAGTAAATAGGAGGATTTTAAAAGTTGTTGTTATTAATGAATCAACCAAACTTTGGTGTGTTACAAATTATTTGAGACAAAAGTGTTCTTTGGTTTTTGTCATGGAAGTACCTTCAAGTTGAAAAAGATTGTTTGAACATCTCATCAGGAAATTTTCTTGAATAATACACTTTGGGTCAACTTTTCTTTCACAATCACCAGAGTTAGGTTGTTTGAAAGCTGCTAAATTTTAATCATGGATACTGGTTTAAAAAAAAAACTCTAACAACAATTTTTGTGCCAGGGGAAATGTTCAGTTCTTATGAAATATCTTTTCAAAAAGCTTGAACAAGTGTATTAAATTAAGTTTGGAAACAAAATATGGTTGAACATTTTTAAAACCTTTTACTAGACTTTTTCTGTATTGAATACATTTCAGCAAAAAAAATGTTCGTTTTAGTGTGGTCATGTAAACTTTCCATGAATTTACATAATCTTTTTTGTGGCTTTAAGTTGCCCTTGAAAATTCTTGACTTAATTTTCAATTGTAAATTAATTTATCGATAAAAGTACCTGCCTAGAACGCGGAAAAACAAAAAAGCGCGGACAATGGTAGCTCATTGTTTTGTTTTGTTTTTTTTTGTATAAAAAGATCTTAGGAGTTAAAACAAAAAAAAAAACCGAGCTTTTTTGTAAAATATAAAGCACGCTTCGAATTGACTATACTTGTAACTGGCAAAAATAATTAGAAGTAGAATGTATCTCGTTGGTAAGGATATATAAATTCTTAGCAAATAAAGATTAAATTCTATCGGATTTTGAATTCGAGTCTGCTGAGAGGACGACCGGCCAAAGTCACCGAACTCAACTTCTCCAAAAAAAACAACTCGCGATCTCTATCAGGAATGCACTCGTCTCTATCTAAAAACTTCTTCAAATTTTCTCCCCCTCCTTATTATTACAGTTTCTTCGAATCTACATTAACAACGTTCTCGCTATCATTCCTATTAAGACTTCCGCAACACTTAAAAGAATCGCCATTTTGAGCCACAGACTTTCTAGATTCATATAAGAAACCGCTGTACAACAAGTATGTCAAACTGAGCAAATTTGGGGGCGCGCGTGCCCGGCGTGTGTAAATACAATAACTCTGTATTTAGTTAGTGAGATTAAAAAGAAAATAATAATAATAAAAAAAGCATCATATGTACAAAGGTTTCCGCCAGAACAGATCACAGACTTTCAAGCACACCCAGGTGAAAAAGTAGGAAAAAAGTAGGACCAAATTTATTTTAAAAGTAGGACAAAAGGAGGATTTCGAGGGGAAAAGTAGGAGAAAAGAAGGACAACTGAGGGCATGATAGAACCTTGCACAATTTGTTAAAATTGCAGCATATAAAAAGTAGGAAAAAGTAGAAAATGGTAGGAATTTCAAGATAATAGTAGGAATAGTAGGAGAAGGGTGGTCAAAAAAGTAGGAAATAGTAGGAAAAGTAGGATCACTTGAAGGCCTGAGATTATCTATGCGAAAATACCCTAAGAATAAGACGTATACCATGCAGCATTGAGCAACCGGGTCCATAAGAAAGAAATTGTTAAGCACCGTGCTAAAGCGCATGCGCCTTAGACTCGTGCTCGAGGTGCAATTTAACAAAAGAGCCCATGTTCATAAACATTTACTTTAACATTGAAAGAATTCGTACCTTAAACTTTCTGGTCAAAAACTTTCGAACATTTTCGCCAACAAATTTCGGACAAGCGACGACAATATCAATACATTTTAAAAAGTTTTTAGAATTCATGAATAGAACTCAACTGGTTTTAAACAACACCAACAAATACGTAATTAAAGTATACAGCTTGTAAACATGACCATCGACACAATATTAATCATCATTATTAAATGTGACCGAAAAGTTCTGTACTTGCTTTACTAAATGACTCCTGAAAACCTCGTTTAATATTAACAAAGTAAAAAGTTTTACAAGGCTTTTATTTTTGTCTTAAGGATTTTGAATTTGAACTCTGGTCAACTAATAAAAAAAATTTCAAGCCCTTCGGAAGTCCCCCTCCCTCCCCTGCATCACGGTTGATCATAGAATAAAAATCGTCACAAAAACAAAATGGCAAAACTATTGTCTCGTGTTTTATGGTTTATTTTGTTTCAATTTGGGTATCATTTTATTCGAAAGGATGCCTTTTGTGAATCTTATAGCCTTTTTGGAATTATTTACAAAATTTTCAATCTTCTTTAACAGTCAAAAGTTTCGTCTTCTTGTTGCTTGGTTTGTGAACCTCGTCTAGTTCGTTAACCAATCAATATGGAAGCAAGGTCGAAGTATCTGCCGCTAACAAATTGATAACCTTGAATGAATCTTTCTCACAACTGGATATCAAGCAACTTTAGTGTCCAGCCCCTCCGTTCTGTTAGCTAACTAATCGTCATGCAACAGTGGCTGCGAGGGAGACTAGGGCCGACGACGTCTCTTTCAGCACAAATCGCGGTATTACAGTGACAAGGTGTATCTGGGAGATTGTAACTGGTATTGCGTGACATTGAGTTGTGGTGACACTTTCTGTGTGTCTGACAAACAGCTCGTACTTGACTCTGGTAGACTCTAGAATATAACGACTGGATTTGGTGAATATCAAACATCGAATTCCATAGCGATACTTTCTCCAGTCTCGCTGCCATTAGTGTAGCTATCTCGCAACGCCTGTCGAGTTCAAGGAGGGAAACCAGATTAGAAATTTGTTTGACAAATATAGATTTATCAGCAACTAGTTAACTGACCATTCAGGTGCTCAAACCTTGAACCACAGGTCGACAATTTAGGCACAAATAAGGTAAAACTCTTTTTACATACTGCCATCACTACCATTACCTGAACAACTACAACCATCACTACCAACAATACTGCCACCACCACTTTCATAATACTGTCACTACCACTATCACCAAAACTGCCACTACATTCACCACCAACACCAATGCTACCACTATACTATTGCCACTACCATAAGCATTACCCCCAATACTGTCACTACCACTGCCTTTACCACCAACACTACCACTTCCATCTTTATTGCCATTACCACTATTAGTAATACTACCGTTATCGCTATACCATCATCACTACAACTAGCAGTACCACTACCACCATTACTGCGACTACCACTACTACCAACATCACCACCACTGCCACAGGCTTTGTCATTGTCATTGTCACTGTCAATCACTATGGCAATTGTTACTTCACTATTGAGTGCTGTCATTAGTGTTGTTATATCATTACCATGATTGCCATCATTATTCCTATTACAATCGTTTCATCATCATCGTCATGATCATTACATCATTTCCATCAGCGCAGGTGATGGCCCGGTTGTTCAATGGCTAATTAGCACTAGAGTTAAATTTCTAACCTTGTTTCCATCCTTACAAAAACTGGATCAAGCTGTAATTCTGGAATTGCCGAGTTTCTATTTTTGAAAACCTAAACGGTGCTTTATTAGTCTGTAAATCTTTCCTTAGAGAAAAAATTAAAGTACTGCTTGAGTTTTGGCTTAACCAATGGGTTGAAGTTATCCAGGCCCACTCCGGGTCCTTAAATCGCTACAATCTTTAGAGCGAATTATTACGACTTGAGAAAAAATTGGGTAAAAATGACTGCGACTTTGAGATTTAAAGCGACTTAAGGCGATTTAAGGAAAAATGGGGTGAGGATTGACTGCGACTTTGTGCGATTTAAGGCGACTAAAGGCGATTTAAGGAAAAGTGGGGTGAAGATTGACTGCGACTTTGTGGGATTTAAGGCTACTAAAGGCGATGTAAGGAAAAATGGAGTGAAGATTGATTGCGACTTTGTGCGATTTAAGGCGACTAAATGCGATGTAAAGAAAAATGGGGTGATGATTAACTGCGACTTTGTGCGATTTAAGGCTACTGAAGGCGATGTAAGGAAAAATGGAGTGAAGATTGACTGCGACTTTGTGCGATTTAAGGCGACTAAATGCGATGTAAAGAAAATAGGGTGAAGATTGACTGCGACTTTGTGCGATTTAAGGCGACTAAAGGCGATGTAAGGAAAAATGGGGTGAAGATTGACTGCGACTTTGTGCGATTTAAGGTGACTAAAAGACACGGAGTAGCCCTGTAACCAGCCTTTGAGCAACTGGACCCTGGAGAATAGCGTCTTATCTACAAGACACACACTTACTCCGCTTGTCTCTAATGACAGTAATTTGGCTGCGGTCTCGTTTAGTTCTTTGTCCGCCGTCCTTAACTCCTAAAAAAAGAAAATGAAACACGAACTCAGGCACAGAACTGACGAGGAAACGGGAAGAAACCTCCGACAAAAAAACTCTTACCTTTTTCAAAGATTCTATTTCGTAGGTTTTTCGCTTGAGCTTTTCAGCCATTTTTTTGTTCTTCATCTCCTCCTAACGGTAACTTGTAATTAGTGATAGTGGTATAGTAATAGAAATACTATTCGAAACAGTAACGGTATACTAGTGGTAGTATTGATATTAAAAAATAATTAGTTGTAACAATAATAATAATATCTAGCGAGCTAATCGCCCTTACTTGCAGTCGTGGACTGAATTGCTAAGGACGCAGCTCAACGAGGTCGAACCGAAAGCATGTTAAGGCGCATATTGCTGCCGCTATACGGCCCATGCATGGAGCACAGCTCCACAGCCAGGTAGAATTGGCTGGGTGTCGAATTTATTGAGGGAGGAAAACCGGAGAGCCCGGAGAAAAACCCTCGGAGTCAGATTGAGATCGACAAATCTCAGCCCACATGCGGACTCGATCCCGGGTCCACTCCCCTAAGGAGTAGAATTATGAGTTGTTGTAGTCCATCAAATTCATAGCCAGAGCCCCGTGCATTCACAGTCACTCTCATAGTCACAGCCATGGTTATAGTCACAGTCACAGCAACAGCCAAAGTCACAGCCATAGTCAAAGCCGCAGCCAAAGTCGTGGTCACAGCCATAGTCGTAGTTACAACCATGCACTTCAAAGAATGGACAACATTTAAGTATTTTTTCTATTTTTAGCAAGCGCGCTATGGCACATTTGAGTTTCGTGTACATTCTTTGAACAGAGTTTTTTTTCTATATTTCACCGATATACTATGTAAATATCGAACTAAGTATGTGATATAAAGCATGATTTTTCCTCCTTTCCACTTACCCTTGAGGTAACGTTTCGGCATTCCAGCCGTCTTAGGATCAAGTTTATCTCCTCGTGTAAAAAAGATTTTACTCATTCGTTACGCTCATTCGTGAATTTTTTTTTCCACTCGACCCTAAGGTATAAACTTGATCTGAAGAGGGTTGGAATATACAACAGGAAGATAGAACACAAGGGTAAGTGGAAAGAAGAAAACTAAATCACGATAACTACCACCTACACCTATTAGCGCTAATGAGAAAACGTGCAAGTCATATATAAAGCAAGTAGTGCGATCCGATGTTAGGATGGTGGGGCGGATACAGGGGGAGGGGGGGGGATTGGGTGTTTTCCACCCCCCTTTTTACCCTACCGAAAAAAACACAATTTATCAGTAGTTTGTCACTGAGCTTCGACAAAACAGGTAAGTATTTGCAAGTTTACAGATAAA
Source organism: Hydrozoanthus tunicans (assembly GCA_026413305.1). Lineage (NCBI taxonomy): Eukaryota > Metazoa > Cnidaria > Anthozoa > Zoantharia > Hydrozoanthidae > Hydrozoanthus > Hydrozoanthus tunicans. The sequence continues at coordinate 6,527 of JAOBAT010143763.1, forward strand.
TCAACAACTTTAGGGCTCACGAAGTATGTGCGCAAAGATTATGTACAAAACGCGGTGGGCTAAAAGGCACCCAAACTCAGTTTTACAATGGCATTAGCCATGGAATCGACGTGAATGTCCAACCCCTTTTTAAAATCCTGTATCCTTCCCTGGGATGATAGTAAATATAGTAAGAGAAAATAAGAGAAGGGACTGTACCCTGTATCTCGTATGCTCATCCATGTAACAATTGTGTTCCCTGGTATGTTTTCTTAAATCTCTTTCATCCATGTCCATGGCGAACTTCTACAATAAAAAAGAGAGAAGACTTAATTAAGGGCAGCATTTTTACAAACAGAGCGGGTTGATCGAAGACAACCATTCTATAAGAACTCCCTCAAACTTCGAAAACATTGCAATCTTTTATCTGTCAAAAAAATCGGTTTCGTGTAATAGGTACTTTAAATTGTACATTAATCAAACCTTTCGCTCCTTGAGGGAGACGTTCAAGCGACGTTGTTGGTCGAGCTCTTCTCTGAGTCGACTCAGTGACTCCCGCAGATACACGATCTCTTCTTGGCGATTACGAACGTCCATCTGAAAAACAAAGCCAAAATAGGTAAGGAATCCCTACCGCCTTTGGAGATATGAAAAAATGGTCGGCTGGCCAGGCTAAGATGTACATCGCACCTCTGGTTTGAGTTTGTATTTTGGTGCCAAACCCCAGGAAATAGCTCTGTGCACTAATAATGACGTCATGAATCAGACAAACAAACCATCTATCGTAAAATCGAGAGGCGGTCATTGGTTAGAACCGACGATAATATTTAAGAACTAACAAGAAAATCGATTCTTGTCGCTATGTTCCCTTTACACCTTTTAGTCAAACAACGCCAGTTGCAAGAGCCATATAATGTTTGCTTTAATATCGTGTCAAAGTTTACAAAAACGATAAAATATCCCCAACCCGACAGATGGTGGATTTTAACTGCTTACAAAGGGGTTCTTGTTCAAACTTTACAATGAGTTCGTTACAGCGTCTCTCGCTGCCTCGATTAATTAGCATACAAATTATATAATGGACTACACTTCAAGTGATTTTATTCAGTTAATGCCCTTGCCTTCCAAACTAAAGATAATATTTTATTTCAACTCAAAAGCAAGTCACTAATAACGTGAAGTAAAAATTGGCAGTTCAAGACCGAAAATCTGACTCAAAACAATCGGCTGCCATAAAACACCTTGGAACAAAAAAATCTGTCTTCAATGCAAACTCAAGTTTAAGCCATAAAAACTCGAGTAATGCCTCTTACCTTTAAACCGGTCGCTTCTGCAGTTTTTTGACCAGCAACCGTCTCACTAGCACTGAGAACATACAAAAAAGTAAGTCAGCAGTTTCTCCCAACCAAAGCCCATAGTTTCTACTAAAAAAATTGGGGAGATTTTTACTTTTCATCTTCAGTAGTTTATTTGTCTGCTCAATTCTTATTTTCTCATTACAAAATGCCTTGTTTTGCGTGTGTTAGGTGAGGCGAATTTAGAGGGAAAGATTGGCGCAGTGGCAAGATTTCTGTCTCTTAATTCCTGAAAAAATGTTTCTGTTGAATATTTGGGCGACCTTCTTTTCCACTAAAGGCCACTCAGCTTTCCATCCTTCCAGGGTCGTTAAATGAGAACCAGCATGGCATGGACCGCTTTGAAGCGGCTAACAATTGCGCGTGTCTATGCTTCCGGTCCGCTGGGGGTAAACTGAATATATATATACACCACTTTACCTTTAATGTTCATAACTGAATGGGACTTAAAGGGCTAATGAAAAATTTTTCAACTCCTATTTTTATTCCTTTCCATTCTTATCCCTACCCATCTTATTCATTTCCTATTCTTAGTTAAATTATCATCCCTTTTCCCTTTATACAGTTTTCTCTCATCCAAATCCAATACCATATCTTCTGTCCCTTCATCCCCACCCCTCCCCCCTGATTACCTGAGTTGAGCTAGGTCTGTTTCGTAGCCTTTCAGCATCCTGTCCTGTCTAGAGACTCGTTCATGTAGCTGCTTTACTCTTGAGACCAACACTTCCACCGCCTGGCAGAGACAATTAGAAGATGAGACAATGAGAAGGTTAATAATAGCACGTGAGACAAATATCTCTCCTCTTTGGTATTAGGGTTGCTGCCTCGCGAGGCAAAATTCTCAAAAAAAATAAACATTGCCGCTTACGACAAGAACTGGTTGAGCTCTCTGCCTCGCAATGCAATTTCCTCTCGTGTGCGCCCAGCTAAAAGGTCAAGAAATAGAGAGTATTACACGCTGGCGCAAGTTTATCTTCGAATGACAAAAATTGATTCTACGAGGAGATAAACTTTTTATCTTCACGCCAACGTGTAGTTTTCTTTTTATTATATAGATATGAATGTTTGTTTGCACCGAAATGAGCGGGAAAAACAAAGTATTGACCGCAGTGATATCTTCACTAGGGAGGATATGGAAAATATGTCACTCGTATCCTAGATGTAGCTCGTTATGAAAACTACGAGTACCATATTTTACGGTGAAACATCTAGATAGTAATTAACAATTATTCCATTCGCGCTTGTTGGATATGATGGTAAATAGCCAAAGAGGCGCGTAACGCGCGCGAATGGAAAATTGTCTTATTAAATCTAATTAGTTTTCTTTACTCTTCCATATTTAAAAATAACAGCTAAATTTTATTCAGAACCTATTTTTTGGCTTTGCAAACACTACAGTCAGTTTTCATATTTGGTGAACTCCGAATACGAGCTGATAACCGAGATTGAATGAATCGCAATATTCTAGATTGAAAATCTAATAAAAGGGGATATTTTTAAGTAAGGGAGTTTTGGTAGTTACCTACCTTATTTCTCTCTAGCTCCAGTTTCTCACGCTCCTCAGCCGGGATGTGTGCCATAGAGCGGCAGCCTGGTACGGAATCTAATTCCAATATGGCGGACAACGTACGAACAACCTTAAGATACTGGAAAGGAAAAGGACGGTTAGACAAAGAGAAAACTACAAAGCGCTCTCGCTCTTACAGTCGCTCATGACCTGATCATGGTTCTTTCACCAGGAATATTGATAATAATGTGTTTATCAATGGTATAAAAAGCAGCGAGTGGTAAAATGATAGAGCAACTCGCAGGTAAACTTTACCAAACCATAGCTTAATCCTTTCTCGAGCCTAAGTGGTCCATTAGACCGACGCTTACCTCCTGTTTCCGTGGTGTGAAGCGGATAAGAATCTCTGACTCCCCCTGGACAGAACACTAATCTATCGCAGGTTCGCCCCCAGCAGAACTGGTACTCATTTATACAGCTGAGTCGACTGGAACAAAGTCGGGTAAAGTGTCTTACTAACGGACACAACACAGTGGTCTGACCGGGGCTCGAACTCGCGACTCTAGAAATACGATTGCTCTGCCACTACGCTACTGATTGTACGGAGCTAACCGTTAAAAAACTGAGATAGTTCAAGGCACTGTGCAAATATTCCAATATATTCACTTTGAGAGCGAGAATTAGAAGAAATATGACCAACACAGAGTAGAAAAGAGCCTCTGACTTCGCAAGGATTTGAATCCACAACCTCGGGAACATATCTTCCTACGAGGTACAAGGTCAACGAGGCGCCAAACGGGAAATTAAACGTTAACTAGGCGTAGTTATCACGAGGTGTTTCACTACAGTCAGCTGACTTAAGCCTGAAACTGTCCGCCTTAAGAAACCGTTAATGGTGCTGGTTTAAAAACATTTGATTAAACACCTACCCCTAATGCACAATCTAATGCGGGCCTTTAAATAAATGGCTGTGGTCTTAATATTCAGTTGTCTAATGTAAATTTGCCTGGCTTCGAGTAACGTACTCTTTTTTCAATCTCATGAGCAAGGCTAGCCGGGCAAACTTGAATGTAGACAAAAGAACGTTGAAGATACCGTCGATTACGAGCAGATCTATTATATAAGACTGTTACGAGATAATGTCCTGGTGTACAGTGTACACCAAGGGTTAGTGTAGCACGAAACACGCAGTTCACGAACCGTTTTCTCACTCATGTCCAACGCTTCCTTTGTTTCTCTGTGCGCGCTCTTCTCGATGTTAGTCTCGGCAGTTGTCGACGAAGCTAATTCTCTGTTCCTTCGAACCTACAAAGAAACAAAGTTTCAGAGGCTTCACTTAGTTTCAGGAGAACTCAGTTTGGGATTCAAAGACTCTGCAGGATTCAAAAGGACCATAAACGGCTCTAGAAAGTTAGCTGGCTCGTTAACGAACCTCGACCTGAAGTTCCGACTCGTTCTTGTAGAAGTCGTCTTCCTGTGACGCCAACTGCGCACGCGCCTCACCGAGTTCCTTCTTCAGACTCACAACCTGTTGTAGCGCCTGCTCGTGACTGGGGACTGGGGACAACACATGTAACGACATTTAGTTAAACTGAACAATCGGTGTCCAATAGACTCTTTCAGGGTTTTAGTCAAAACTATATCTATACCAACAAGCAAAACCTTATCGCTATTGATTGAAGGAATGCTTTTGAATAAGTATATCTGCCTAGTTTTGGGAATGATATGTGATAACACGGTGAAGATATACCCGTGCGAAACCCCTATTCTAATAAAGACCTTTAGCACAAGCCGTCCTTGTTTCCACGGAGGCCAACCGGAAATCAAATACCAGTTAGTTGACGCGTTATTGCACACGTCATGCGGCCGTGGTGATCGTCAGGGAAATGAAAAACGTCTTGGCGGCCTCCGTGACGATCACCACGGCCGCATGACGTGTGCAAGAACGCGTCAAC
>JAOBAT010143774.1:0-11321 GCA_026413305.1 Hydrozoanthus tunicans
ACTGTTAGCCACATGGATGATCCTTTTTCGGCAGCCAATTCTAGTGTGCGTTGAGTCTTCTGAGATGCGACCTCCTTTATTCCGTTGATCTTGTTTTCATTATCCTTTGCTCTCTCTTCTCTTACCTCTTTCTGTGCTGATGTTATCAGGGAGGGATCTGGTAACTGATGTGCCTGGGCCACAATCTGTGCAACAAGAGGCGTGGTCACTCTGACTGATGACACGTACTCACGCTGTGCATCGTCACACGGGTTCCCTAGACCCAATCCTCCCAAGCGTACTGGTAACGATAGTATTTCCCTGTCCAACTGGCTACACTGCCGATCTGTAAGAGCAGGGATAAGAATACGTGATATAGCGATAATAATAATAATAATAATAATATCAATAACAATAATAAAATAATAATGACAACAATCATAAAACTGAGGCGCAAAAGCAGTTCTGGCTAAACAAGCGGAGGGGTTGGCGCAGTGGTAAGATCTCTGCCTTCCAATCCTGAGGTCCCCGGTTCGATCTACGGCCTGGTCGAGAGTTGAATAGTTGGGCGACCTTCTTTCCCGCTAAAGGCCACTCAGCTTTCTATCCTTCCGGGGTCGGAAGCCCCTCCGCTTTATTTAAACTATGGACGGAAATATAAAACAAAAGCTGCCAAAAAGCGTGTTTTTGGTCAAAAGTCCCCTTAATTTGCAAACTATCATTCAAGATCGATATCTTAAAATATTCACGCAAAGCTTCCTTAACATTTATAGTTGGACTACAAAGAGCCGGAGGAAAACGACGTCATCGATTTTATTTTTGACCGCGATGACGTTTGTTCAGTGGCGAAAGTCATGGGATCCATAAAGACGACCCAAACATTCACCGCACTCTGTAGTGTTCGCGGGCTCGGAACAAAATCCGGCAAAGTTGGAGTAGAATCCTCCTTTGTCGTTGAAGTTAAAGACCGGTTCGGTAACCCGTATGTAGAAGGCACGCACGCTTGTCCCCTACAAGTCACAATTAAGGCACCTGAAGGTAATCTTTGAATTTGTTCATTGAAAGAACTGAAGATAGAAAGCTAATAAGTATGTTTGCGACAAGACAATAAGCCAGTTCGACATTTCAGAAACACGTGCGCGAGTCGGGATAAACCTTAAACGAAGGAACGCAATGAAGCAGGGTGGGAATTCATCATTGTTCTTTTCTTAATTTTGATGAATATTTTATTCTACCCCGACGAACGCTTGTGTTTTTGAAATTCCCCACTGGCTTATTATAGTTTTAAGGTCAATTAGCCAAAATTCCGTTGATTAGCCAAAAATTGGTCCCATAACTTTCAATAGAGAAACGGAAGTTCTCGCTATCGCCCGTTCTTTTTTACTGACCTACAATAATGAAACCATGTGTTATCTATCTTAAATTAACACCTCGTTTGCCCTTAGTCTTTCGCACAAACCATAAACTTTGTTACACTCGTACACTCGGTCTGTACTGTGAGAGACCTCTGCAAACACTTTCCCGGACAGACCATGCACTCGATTTTAAAGGATATTTAGTAATTTTCGGTCAATAACCAAATTTCCAGCTTCTGATTGGCTGAACTTAGGTCAATAAGCTACCGTACAGACTTTTTTGAGTTACAGACTTCAAAAGTCAAAACAATGTCCGGTTAACTTCATTATCCACTCGAAATTACAAGTATTGAAGATTGACCCGAGAAAAGTTCTACAAGAGGCGTCTACTGAAAATAATAACCAGAAAGGTAAAGCAGTGAATGAAAACTTTCAGGGAATAGAGGAAGTCGTCAAGTTTGTCGACGGTGCGAAAATTGAAGCTCAATGAACATTGTGGAGATCATTTTAACAAGAAATAAATGCTTTTTAATCAAACTAATGAGCCATTTAATAAAAATCTTAATAACCTCGTTTTGCTCGGTCTCCGGGAGAATATTTTTCCCGAGGTCTTTCGTACAAACCTCGTTTCGCTTGGTTTGTACAGTGAAAGACCTCGGGCAAAATATTCTCCCGGACAGGCCTAACTCTCGGTTATTAAGATGTTTATCTGTTACACAAAAAATGCCAGTTTAAAGACATTCCCTCGTTGGCTTTTTATGAGAGCCTTGTCGGGGGATAGGGGTATTGGGTGAGTCTTAAGTCATTCTGTCAAAAAAGATGTGAAGAGTTAATGATTCATTAAAATAATGGTTTTATTTGGGAATGCATTTACTTTGTACAGCTGAAGCTGTCGAATCGAATTTAGGTCACTAAAAAGCTTTTGTTCAAATAATTGTTGCACTTGATATCAGTTTCTGGCTTTATATATAGTATTGGTGGGTGGTCGCTCAACAATAAATGGGGGTAACAGCAGCGTATAACACATTTGAATATCGTTTTACCGCTTTTCGTGACAGGTTTTATGCTCGGTAATCATGTCACGAACAACACTGACGGCACCATGAGAGTGCGTTACACACCGGTCACGAGTGGAAAACACAGCCTTAATGTCGTCATACGAGGCCGGAAGTTGGAGGGCAGTCCCTTTAGTGTAATGGTGAGTAATATATTGCACATTAGCGAGTTTCGGGTGACCATGGCTGAGTACGTTACACAGTATAGTCACGAGAGGAAAATACAGCCTTAACATAGCCAATTGAAGACGGAAGTGGGAGGGCAATTGCTTTAGTATAATGGTGAGTTAGCAAGAGCCTATATGATAGCAAAACTAGAATCTAGAATCTGTTACCTATCGTTACCATTTGGACCTTCAATGTGATGTCACGTGACTATAGCCAAGCACCATGGTAATAGCACTTTTTAGAGGGACTCGATTTTATGATAAGCGCGAGTTATTTATAGGGAGGTCTGGGACAGATGATTTATTTCAAAAGGGCGAAACCTGGAGCGTATGAATAATCTCCCCTGTCGTGAAACAGTCCCCAAATTTGTAATTGTTTCGAAGATCTGCATTTGTATACTCTGAGGGTGACTGAGATTGCATATTTGTGTGATCAAGCGTTTCAGTACGTTTCTTGGAATCAGATCTAGATTTAATTAATGCGGCAAAAAAATTACAGTTTCTTATGTTAAACGCAATTGAAGCCCTAGAGACTAAATTCCAATCTCTCTCACGCAGCTAAAAAATTCGGGAAGGGCGCGCGGCAAGCGCTCAAAAATTTCACCTGACCTCCCCCTTCGTTCGCGGGGCAAAGATACTTGGTGCATGCTTAAAATCTCTAATATTGGTAGTCACTTGATCAGTTGCTCAGAACAAATCACTTAATTTGGTTACTCTAAAATGAGTAACCTTGTGGTGTATTGTGATAGGTGGCTGAGGGAATTGATTATCAGAAGGCAGGCCCTGTGTTCATGAAGTTTGGCTCACAAGGAAACAAAAGCGGGGAGTTCAAACAGCCATGCGCAGTAGCAGCTGACAAAGAGGGTAACATCTATGTAGCAGATTTCGTCAACTGCCGCGTCCAGAAGTTCGACAAACTGGGCAAGTTTCTTCATGAATTTGGAAGCAAAGGTACCAAGGACGGGCTGTTCCTCAACCCAAGCGGTATCGCTATCGACCCGAATGGTATCGTGGCCGTGTCCGACTGGGACAACCATCGAGTTCAGCTTTTCAGCCCCGAGGGGAAATTTATTGGGAAATTTGGAAGCAAAGGTAAGCAAAGAGACTGGGCACCAGTGTCAGCATAACCTGCGGATTAGGGAAAAGGTCAAAACAATGGTACTTCCTAGGAACCCAATTTAAGGGGTGGGGTACTATGTGCCGCCACCCACCACCTTTTTTCAAAGAAGCTGAATTTCAGGAGCAAATATCAAGTTTAATAAAATAGATATTAATAAAGTGCTTGCACCAACGCCTTCTTTGTGGAGAGAAGAGTCTATAATAAAAAAAAAAACCAATACACCTAAATCAGGTTTTGAGAAATTGAGCTCTGAAAAAGTGGGGAGGGTTGGGGTAGGGAGTATGTGCCGCCACCCACCACCTTCCCCGACAAAATTGGGTTCTTTAAAAATACCATTGTTTTGACTTCTTCCCTTATTCTCACTAAGAGCAGTAAAAAAGTTTGGAACAACTCAACAAAACCATGTATCATCTTTGAACTGCCAATCGTTCATAAAAAAAAAGTTTAACTCATATAATTTTCGATACAAAGTACGACTACGGATGCGATTACAAGCCAAACTAGTTCTCGGTGCCCGTGCAATTTTCTAATGACAAATTAACCTCTGACAAATGGCAAACACATGGTGTCCTCGAATCAGACACAGGGTTTTCAATTCATAAAATAGTAGCAGGAGGAAAAGTAAAAGTAGCTGGAGCTTATATTGAAATTTATATGATATGCCGCCTTGAGATGTAGTCTACCAGTGCATTTTCAAGTCCAAAAATACTTAAAGGTTCCTAAAGTACCCGGCGCAAACGATCAAAGTAGTCGTTGGTTTGCCTTGGGCGTTGGCAACTTTTGAAAACCCTGTAAGTTACTTTACTGGTCTAAAACTGAGGAAGTGTACCATAACATACACAGACACTGCTTGATTGCGAAAAACTGAGTGGCTCAATTTGTTAAAAGACTCAAGCAAAGTTTTGTATTATGGAAGTATCTGTTGATAAGCTTCTTGTATTAAATGAACACAAGTTTTTGTTTGTGCTGAAATGAGCGGGAAAAACAAAGAAATGAAGTGAGCAATATCTTCACCAGTTAGGACATATAGGAAATAAAAATGTCACTGGGCGTATCCCGGATGCAGTTTCATATGAAATATACGAGCGTAATTTACAGTAAAACACACATATCTGTATAATTAAAGTCGTTATTATTAACACAATGATCATAAGTTCTATCTTTATCACGCTTTCATCTTTCTCTTTTTTCTTTTGTTATTTTTGGTGTTGTCTTGTATACCTGCTTCTCTTCAGCTCTTTTTTACCGAACTTTAGCCTTAAACATATCTAAATTTATCTTACCATTAGGTTCCGAAGAGGGTCAGCTCAACCACCCGGGCGGCCTTGTCTTGACAAAAGACGGGAACATTGCTGTTGTTGACAAAGACAACCACAGAGTTCAGGTATTCAAGGTGGATGGCACATTCCTTCACACTGTTGGTTGTCATGGTAGCGAGAAACCAGATCAACTAGATAGTCCTAGTCACGTGGCCGTCACCGAAGATAACGAGTTCTTAGTAACAGATGCCGGGAACAACCGAGTCGTTAAGTTTGACTCAAAAGGTAACCAAGTCTTCGCGTTTGGCAGCAAGGGGTCTGGGCCGGGCCAACTGGATCGGCCTTCGGGTATTACCGTTGATTCCGAAGGATTTGTAATCGTTAGTGATTTTCAAAACCATAGGATCCAGGTGTTTCATCCCGATGGGAAATTCTTTGCCAAATTTGGAAATGAAGGTGATCAGGAGGGTCAACTGAAATACCCTTCAGGGGTAGGGTTGACTTGTGATGGGCATGTTATTGTCACCGACAGGCATAACCACAGAGTACAAGTGTTTTAAGTCAAGTTGCTTCTGCAAAAATTCTGTGACTGTGACTAGTGTATAACACTCTTTGCCATGGAGGCAGACAATGAAAAACTTGAAAGTAAAGATATAACCACAGAATTCGGCTTATTTCAAGCCTTACCAAAAATGCGGGTACCTCAGCTCTCAAAAATGGGAGTCTTGCCAAATTGGCCTTACAACACTACTACCCCGTGTTGATGGTCCTTATACTAGAAACCATAACAAGTTGGAAAATATGTTATGCACGACTTGAACTGTTCGCTACAAAGGCATAGCGGTGATAGCCGAGTGAAGATACAAAGGCCATTGCACTAAGAGTAAAAGTTTGGTAATTCAAACAATAATTAAGAATCTGTAAATCCAACCTGGTTTTTCACGAACCAAAGCTTAATCGAACTTCACATTAACTCTGTTAATTTCCTGAAATATGACATAAATTTATTTTGCTACTGTCGTTTAGAGTAGTACAGAACGAAGAGAAAACTATCCAACTTTCTCAGTCGTTTTTTTAAGATTCGTGAGTTTGAACCGTCTTACAACCAACCACTTATTCAGTCCATGCATTAGGCGCAAAAAATATCTTATATTTGACGTTCGGAGGTCAGTATTGAGAAAAAAAAAATTGTGCCAGAGATCTTTTGTGAGGACCGAGATTCGTGCTTAGACCAAGGGCAGATTAGATTTAGATTGACAAAGGGCAAGATCGTAAAATTTTGCGAATCCAGCCAGATTGCAGCATTTGTTTCATTTTCCCGCTTACACCTCCCCCCCTGAAAAATCAAGTTATTTGGGGTTTATTTCAAATTAAACATCAATTTTACATTTCATGTTTATTTTTAGAACATTTTAAACTCATATTGCTACACGAAAATGTCTATTAAAAAACACTAACTGCACTCAACTCTCAAACATTCAAGATCATCACAGTCAGGCTATTAAAACTCGCCCTTTCGATAGCTTACTTCGTGTTTTCAGAAATCATGTCATGGTTGAGAGCTCTTTTAATAAGGCGGAAAATGACCAACTCCTACCTGTAACATATCGCCCCATAGCGTGAAGGATTTTGATAATGATAACCCGGCCCAGTTCACTGTACCGTGCACCTTCCCAAAATACCCCGCGAACGGAATCTTTCACTGACAAAAGGGTGCAAAGAGAACCGTACTATACTACGGAAAACATGGCGGACGTATACTTTTCCATGATATTTCGCGAACTTAAAAGCACTGCTAACGGGGCTACAGATATCTAATAACAACACTGATTATGCTAGACGTGACGTTTTTTTTTTTCTTTACGGGTTTTACGAAATTTTCGTATGCTAGGATTCTTGGTTGAAATTTACAGGGCCCGGTTGTTCAATAAGCGGTTAGCGTTGACCTAGGATTAAGTCTTCAATCCAGGCTCGTACTGTTGCTCGAGGCATGGCTACACGGTGCGACATTGAATGCAACTGAAACCCTTTGTGTGGCCACACGCGGTGACACGGTGAGATCGTTGCATGAGTTGAATCAGTTTCAACTTCGCGTAAGGTTGCATGCAACAACTTCAGACCTACCCCGGGTCCTTAATTTGCATATGAAGTGAAAATGTTAATTATCTCAGTGGATAGACCTTGCTAAATGAGGAATAACGGTGAAAAGATTTTGCCAAATCAATCCTGGTTCTCGAGATATCAACATTTAAAAATTGCATCTGATGACGTCACGAGTGGTTCCGACAAATTTGCATTTTTCTAAAATCTGCTGCCAATCCGTAAAATTTGGGTGGGTTTGAGCCAGACTTGGACTGATGATCCATCTGCCTCGGATACATCAGTAATCCAACTGTAGCTAAAATACACCCAAGTGTTACGGATTGACAGCAGATTTTTAAGAAATACAAATTTGTCGGAACCACTCATGACGTCATCAAATGAAAATTTTAAACGTTAATATCTAAAGAACAAGGGAAGATTTCAGTAAAGTTTTTGCACCGCTGTTCCTCATTTAGCAAGGTCTATCCACTGAAGTAATAAAATTTTTCACTTTATCTGCACTTTAAATCGCCGCAATTTAGAGTGACTTATTGTGAATTAAGGCAATTTAAGGCGATTTAAGGAAAAATGGGGTGAAAAATGACTGCGACTTGGTGCGATTTAAGGCGGCTTAAGGACCCGGAATAGGCCTAACTTCAGAATGTGGCGACGTGGTGCAATTCTTCAATTGCGCGCAACGTTGCGGGTAATGTTGCATCGTGTCCAGCCATACGATCCGTTAATCGCATGACCTGGCGTAGAAACTTGTGGTCAACGTGAGCAGTGTTTGTAAGCAAAGCAAACTTTAACCTTTAGTAAAATTAACCAAAATGCGTTTTCGTTCACCGAGTGTTAAAATAGACCCTTTTCCAGTTCCAGGTAACGCTGATAAAAATAGACTGTCGGCACAGGTTCTCAGAGTAAGCCTTAAACTGAACTAAAATATTCACAAATTCCCCGGGAAAAAATGTGTAATTCACAACTCAGTGTGTTGTTTTATTTTAAAATTCAGTTCCTCCACGTTGGAATTTGTGAATATTTAACTTCAGTTCGTGGCTTACACTGACTAACGGCGCCGACAGTCTATTTTTATTAGCGGTACAGGTCTGGAACTGGAGGCCCAGTCGCTCAAGGCCGATAAGCATTGACCCACGAGTGTTAACTTTTAACCTACGTTACAGGCCTGTTTCCAAAGTTACAGGGACTGATTTCAGCTGTAATTTTGGAATTGACAGGTTTTTTCTGGGGAAAAACTGAGCAATGATTTAGTAATACATAGACAAGTCACGAGGTCGCCGAAACGTCGGGATATTATATCGCTTATTTTTAAAATCTGAACAGTGTTTTAAAAGACCCGTTATTTTTTCGTTAGAGAAGCAATTACTAGTTGAGTTTTGGCTTAAGCCTGAGTTAAAGTTAACCAGCTTTTGAATTTTTAGGCCCAGGGCTGGGTTATTCAAACGCAGGTTTATTAACCCTGGGTGAAGCCAATATTCAAGCAATAATTTCTACTTTTATATAGGAAAGTTTTACTGTTCTTAAAAAATACTGATTAGATTTGCAAGGGAAAGACTTTTCAAATCTTTAAAGTAAAGTTGGAAACACTTGGTTAAACGGCAACCGGGTTTTGAAAAACTGGGCCCTGGTCACCATTATTGTAACATTCGATAAACACAACGAGTATCTGCTCTTTTTCCTGTTTATTGAACAAACTACCCTGTCCAGCTTTGCTATTAAGTTACATTGTATAAACATCACATTACTTGTGTTTATAAAACAGATATGTAATTGTAAATAAAAATGTGCAGCAATTAAATATACTTGTTCAGTTTGTCTGCTTCACAAGACTATAGCTAGTGCTGTTAAGCCCCGGGAAACTATTCGAACCCCACCTACTCCAACAAAAACTGATTTCCTAAGGACTTGATTCTAGATAAACAAAAGTAGCTTACCTAAACCCGATTAATTCGAAACCCCGCTAAGTCGAACTGTTATTCATTTTCCATCGGAGTTCAAACTAATAAAAACTTTGTTAAGAAAAATGACCACTATTTCGAAGATCTTGTGCCTGAGCAAAAAAATAAATAAATTTAAATAACCGATCATTACTTACTATATAAAACTTTTTTTCTTTTATGAGCTTCTACCCCCTTAATATATTATTATTTCTACAATTACATGTATGAGCAAGAAATCAAGTTTTGAAAAGTTTGCAGATAAAAACAAATTGAAATATAAAAATTATTCGATTATGCATACACTGTAGCAATTCTATGCTTGATGGATCATGTTTGATTTTTGAAATAGAAATCTGTTTCTTTGAATTTCAAAATAATGTACTAACCATGATTGAGTTTAACTACTAACTAGTTTTAAGCTAAGTGTGCTTATCTATAAAGAATAAAACTGTGCTTTGCACATTCTAAATTATTAAGCAAACTGCTGATTTTTTGTTCTTTTCTCTTTTTACATTATCCAATTCCTCTCTCAGCTGCATTTCTCTAATCCGAAATTCTTCCTCCTTCAGTCTGTGTTGGCCTTCAACAAAATCTTTCTGTTTTGATAGTTCTGATACAAGCTTCATGTTCATTACAACTTCCTCTTGTTTCCTCCTGCACTCATCTTTCACAAGTGCAACCTCCTTTTCTAATTGCTCTTTACTCCCTCGATGCCCTGCATCAACAAAATGGAGACGGCACCACTCAACTATTTGACTTGCTTTTAACGGACCCTGGACACTACCGTCTCTCCGAATAAATACTTGTCCTCTGTTGTTTTCGTACAACACATCCAGTGGCTTCATTGTAGTCTTAACAGAGATTTCAACAACTTTCAAATTCCTGTCTGATTGTTGCATGTTACCAAAATTGCTTCTAACAAGTACTGGCAAAAACCTGACTGAATACCTGTCAGGAAAAACATGAGGGTTGAATCCTTTAAGAGTTTGATCTATTTCAAGCCGCACAAAGTCTTCTTGTTTTCTGTCACATGAAACTCCATGAACCAAACAGTCATTGGATACTCCAATTAAAAGTTTCCCACCTAAAATGTGGTGTAAAAGTATGAAGAGCTGTTACTTTAAACTACTGTAAGATCCCACATTGAAGAACTGAGCTTATATAACCTTATAATGAATTTAGGATGGGCTCATAAACAGGGGGCTTATAAGAGGAATAAATGAAATGTTTCAGAATGGTGAGATAAAACCTAACTGCACAAAACAAAATGATCAAAGTTAACATATATTATACTCTAACAAGACCAAAAGATGTAATTTATGCCTCCACGAAAATTTTTTAATTATCTGCCACCCCGAACTTAGCTCTTTAAACAGCAGGTAATGAATTAGTTTCGTCATGCCAGCACCGAAAGAAACTTTTACTGTGTAAACATTGATCTTGTTTTGATTATGATTTTGTTTTGATTATGATCACGTCAGTATTTCAACTAAGCTTTTGTTGTACATTATGCCTATACAACTGTATGCCGTTTGTAAAATAAAACAGTCGCCTGATGAGTGTTGCTCATGCAGCACAAAACAATGTTGTAGTGACGGATTAACCAAGACCACCGTTTCGGTTTTTTATATACCTAAGCTCTACTTGCATATGCATGTATTGAGCCCTCTTCCCCATATGGTTTTACGTTTTCTTACATGTATTATACCATTATGTACATTTAGATTTAGAGTTTAGTACATTTATAATTCAAACTTATTGTGCACCACAATAAATGAAGAGTTTATTCAGAAAACATCTATAAGACACTATCAATATGACTAAAACAACTGGACTATTTTCTTTGCTATGAAGGGTTTTACAGAAGGTTTTTGAATGCTTAAGGAGGGCTAACCCATTGAGGGACCCTAGTTTTGACCAGCTACTCTTCATTTGGGATGTATAACTGCAATAAGATCAGTATAAGCTTCCGGTAAAATATAGACATAATTACAAACTGTTGTGGTATTTAAGTCCCAGTGTTTACAAAGAAAGTTCTTAGAAAAAAAACAAAGCTTAATAAAGGGAGAGATGAAAGCCTTTATTCAAAATATTGTTTTTCTTTTTCTTCGTTGGTTAATATTTTCATTATCTGGTTTATTTTCTCTTTCAATGCACCTTGAGACTGTGTAATAATGGCCTTTTCAAAACTAACAAGGCAATGAACTGTCCAAGCGAGAGGTTCCATTCAGAACAAAACCAGATTTTATAAGGCCATATAACAGAATATTAAAGAAAGGGTGTGGAATGGGGGGGGGGGGGGGGGGGGGGGGGGGGGGGGGGGGGGGGGGGGGGGGGGGGGGGGGG
>JAOBAT010143785.1:0-11321 GCA_026413305.1 Hydrozoanthus tunicans
GTGAATAGGAAGCGTTTC
Organism: Hydrozoanthus tunicans; assembly: GCA_026413305.1. Classification (NCBI taxonomy): domain Eukaryota; kingdom Metazoa; phylum Cnidaria; class Anthozoa; order Zoantharia; family Hydrozoanthidae; genus Hydrozoanthus; species Hydrozoanthus tunicans. Next base: position 19 of record JAOBAT010143785.1, read on the forward strand.
CAGAGAGGGCAACTCACTTACCCCTATTTCCTGCCAAGGTGGATCCCGAACGGAGTCCACACATAATCAAAAGAAAACAAGTTTGTGTTGTAAAATACTTTTAAATTAGCACAACCTGATGTATGCCACATTTAAGTTTAGTTTTTAAGTTTCAATTGTTAAATCCATTGACTCGGCTTTCCCTAACAGTGCTGACTTAATCGGCAAAGCCCAATATGCCGTAAATGATTAAAAAACGCGCCTCATATCTAATAAATTTTCCCCTGAGTTGTGAGGTCTTTGTTAGACGTTCCTGTCTAATAAACGCCCCATGTCAGATAACCTCAAAAAATCGCTCCGCCGCAAAGCCAAGAAACATTCCATAGAGTAAAAAAAACACTATTTATTTTCTTGCTTCACCATAACAGCTGAAAGTAAGGATAGCGACCAGTTGTAATCTTGTTAATTCTTGTGCTCAGTACTTCATAAACGCCTCATATCTATTTAACGCCTCGCGCCTCCCGACGATCCTATGAAATTTAATAGACGCCCTGGGCGTTTATAAGATCATTTACGGCAAGCATAAGCTTGTCTAACTAGCAACTTGTAGCAATTACACTCTGCCGAGCTAATACGCCTGCGATTTCTTCAATAAAAATATTGCAACTGGTTGACCTTACGGTTTGGTGTTTCGGTCTAATTGTCGATATTCATAAATGATATTATACATATTACACGGTAGGGTGGTCTTTTTTTTCCACAAGGAGATGTGTAATTTTCTTTTTATCACATAGATATGTGTGTTTTATTTGTTTGTGCGGGAATGAAGGGGAAAGACAAAGACATGACGTCAGCGACATCTTCACTCGTGAGGATGAGGAAATATGCCACTCGTACCCTGGATGTAGTCTCGTATGAAATCGATCTACGAGTGGCGTGTTTTGCAGTAAAGCCATCAAGTCATTGAAAAAAGCGACACAACCCATTTCGTGTTGTATTTAGTGCTTTGGCTCGATTTATCTCGTTGCTCTTCAGTTAGCTCCACAAATCGCTTCTTTCGTTACTTAGCGACAATTATATCTTCTATGTTTATGTCAGGAAAGCAAAATTCCAGACCGAATTGTGGTAGTTCCTCGTCGGAGTCTGCAATTTATTTTTTCGGAAAAAAAAATTCAAAATCCCGGCCAATTCCCCCGATGACGTAAGCAGACACACTCTATTCGGATTTAGAGTGCGTTACCAAAACCAATCAAAACGCTCGTTATATCTGCTTTATTTTATAAAATAAAATCGTGTCGGTATAGCTGAACTACTTCTTATACCCAGAACACTTTTAGACAGCGACTATTACAGAATAGGAAGTTGCGTTGGCAGTCTTGAACCAAGTTACCTTAGCTGCTAACTTTAAATTCGCGCGTCATAAAAGTGAAAGGAATTTGACAAACTTGCGTTAACAATATTCTTACGCGGGAATTTTCTACGCGCGTTAATTGCTTTAACAGCGATAATTTTCTCTATTTATATAGCATTTCAACAACACTAGCTAGATTATATGTATTGTACCATTCGATGCATATATTTGACTGTTTCTTTATCAAAACTTTTTGTGCGGATATGTCGTATGACTCCATTCGTATGTTTGATCGTTTATCAAAAACTTTAAAGGGATCAGAAGTGAAGTGTAGGTTTGTTTGTAATTTTATTAATTTTTATTAGTAATTGTATTTTTTATTCTTGTGCGAAATTAGGTGTTCAAATCTTTTGCCAAGTTATTAGACCCTTTTCACACAAAGTATACATTAAATATCAAGAAAGTGTGGCAAGCACCACGTTCGGCGCGTCAGCACGTATATTAGCAACACTTTCTCAAAACTAGTGCAGATAAAGAGTTTTGACCTTGTGCCCTTCATCTTACAGAGCCGGTTAATGGAAAAACTGGAAACGAGGCTGGACGGCACCGTACATCTTATTGGCAAACTATCCAGCTCCAAACCTTCATATCTCCTTCCAACTGTGGCCGATATACGTTATAGTCGACCATAAAATAGCGTGCTTGTGATATGGACTAAATATAGCGGAATTTCATATTGAACTCACTTAGCTTAGTAACGATATCAAATTTATCGACAATTAAAAATGGTACATTTTGGTTCGGCGGTTGTTTGAAAAATTTAAGTGCCGCCAAAATTTTATGCTATAAGTACATACACATGTATAAGGTACAACCGATTCATTACACGCAACTAAACGAATACCAGCTTAGGCTGAGGGCTAACCTGCGGTAGATTTATGTCCTGTCCATGGGGAGTCAAAGACTAGCTAGCTCTCAATCGCTGAGCTCTCAAGTCTCACACATTAAGCGTGAACCTCAGGCATTTCGACGTAACCTCGCGCGCTCTCATACTCACGTGAGCATCTAATTCTCATGAATGCTTTAGCACTCTCAAGATTCTCTAAGCTAACTAGCTTGTACGCCTCGTTCTAATAAACTAAAGCGTTTCTAGCGATTTGAGAGGTGCGAAATGTCCCCCAGCCATCTTGATGAAGTTTGCGTCTTCGGCGCTCGTTCAGTAAAACTATCACACTCTTTGGAAAACCACAAACATAAAAGCTCTGTATTTGCTAAAGGCGGGAGGACTCCCAAATTTTTGTTTGATAGTGAGGAATCGAATTTAAAAACGATATTTAAATAAGAAGAATATTGAGTAAAACCAGCAAACCCTCCCTCTTGGCAAGGGGCTAGTACAGCTTTGGTTCGAGGACGGTTTGGCGAATTCATATCAAATATTAACTTCAAAATTAATTTTTAAATCTTCAAGAAAAAAATTAAACAAATTATTGAAGCTGATTCTCCTCCTGATGTTTTAGGTGATGTGGCTTGGATATCGTAAGAAACATGAGGGAAAGTGGCCACAGCCCGAGCTTCAGGCCGAGTGTACTCCTACTTTAAAACACCAGCCCTGGGCAAGCGGCGACCTGATGGCTCACTTGGCTCGAGACAGCCTGCGATCCGGCTCTCTTGACACTGGGAAGCGAGTGACGAATCCGCAAGGGGAATGACCTCCTTTCCTCCCCCCCCCCTCCCATCCTGATTCCTCATAATAAGAGAGCCGGCTCATAGGCCCGAGGGGTACTTTCGGGTTAAAAGGGTATTAAATGATGACCGTCGGAAAATGGCCCAAAATACCCTAAAAATACCAAGGGATAAAAATTTTCCACCATTAAAAATACCTCTCGGTTTTAAAATTACCCTAAAAATAACAATTTAAATCCGAAAATTTCCCTGTGTAGCTAGTGGGTCGGCGCTAAGTTCCTTCGTGTTGCACTGACGATCGTGGTATTTAGTAAAATTAATAAAGGTGCGCGCGTAATAGAACGATCGCCAAAGGACTTTTGTCTCTTATCAGTACGCACGGGACTGCAAGCAGTCTAATAGCTTGGCGTTTTTAAACCCTAAAATTATATACCAGGCTCTTGGTTTAACACAGGATTTCTTTTAAGGCGGTTGTACACCTAAAGCGTGCTTTGTGACCACTTTTCCTCATGTTTCGTACGATATCTCCGTCCATGATTGAATCTGCAGAATCGTATCGCTTATAACACAGATGGTATGAAGGGGAATGAGCTTGAATATTTTAAGATTTTTCGGATGAGTTTTAAGTTGTATTTTTTTTGTTCTTGAACATTGATATTTTTAAAGAGAATTTGGAGTTTGGTGATTTTTTTTGAAGTTTAAAAATTAATTTTGAGGTTAATAATTGATGTAAAATCGCCTAACCGTTCTCAAACCAAAACTGTACGAGTCCCTTGCCAAGAGGAACGGTTTACTGATTTTACTCAATATTGTTCTTATTCAAATATCTTTTTCAACTTCCCAACTATGCAACAAAAGTTTGGGTGTACCCACGCCTTAATAACCCCTAAAAATTACCCCTCCCCCGGGCTCGCAGGTTGTGCACTAAAGATAAAGGCAAAAACACCGCTTCATCCACCACTTCCGCTTCGCCAAAATTTCTCCATAAGAGGACTCGTACGTTGGGGGGAGGGGACACAAGCGCGGTAAAAATTTAAATATACCACGTGACCAGACTATTGGAAGTAAAATGGCGGATATTGATGAGCTTGTATTGTTTGGCAAAAACTTCAAGGTGAGCAAACCCCTTCATTTTATGATAAATCAGATCCGAAGCAAATGGCAAAGCAAGCTATGTTATTTGAGATTCTATGTACAAATTTTTCCAAGTATTTCCTCATTATTCTAATCTCTGGCGACTTGTCATTTGGTTTTGTGTGACTGATATATGCTATAGTGATAAAGGTTTTGTTTTGTCTTTTAGTTGTCTTGTGGCGAAACTTCGTCTGGTATAAACGGTGAGAGAACATTTTTAAAGCTTTTCAGTTAATTTGAAATAAAGTTAAGGCGGAGATTTTAAGTTTGATATTTTTGCTTTTCATGTCGGTTTCGCGAATGACTCGGTTAGCTTTGTTTAAATTGTTGATATAAACGCCTGTTTTAATTTCATTTCATGCCATCAGTTAATGAATTCGATTATTTGAAGCGAAGTCCAAACTCACAAGATAATGATTTGAACCATATGTTTAAACTAACGTAAGATGGTTGCGTTTTTGGTGCGAAATAACTCTGAATTACAGAATACGAAGTCTATTCGATTCGACATCTCTCGGCCGTTCACCCAACACTGTGTGTGGCCGTCCGTGGGCAGAGTTAATATTGTTGAGTAGTCATTGCAATTTTATGGAACCTTAATTAGAACAATATATTTCTTACCAAAAAATTTGTTAAATGTGTTTTAGAGTACATGATGTCTTAAGTGACACCATGTCAGAGTTTGAAAGATTTAAGGTCTGTGTGTTACATATTAATATATAAATTTGCACCATTTACATCTTAAAAAATTTGTCACCTTAGGGACCGATTATTTGTTGATTTTGTTTGGTTGACTAATTTTGAAAGAGCCTTGTACAGGAGACTTAAATGTTGTAACCGTTTATAGTTAAATATTTTTTTGTTGCCTTAATAGTTATTAAGTAGTAATTGTTGTTTTAGGTGATGTTGTTACAGTTAAACATCAGGCTACCTTTGAAGATGGATCCCATTTACATCTGGTAGGCAAGGGTTTTTGATGCAAGTATTATGTAGATTTCATTTATATCACACTATTTTGGTAGCATTGTGTAAGGAGAAATTAGATATTGGTAAACTGGCAGGGAATGATCGCGAGTTTGTTGGTATTTTCATGTATGTATATATCTAGTTTCTTGTTCATTTCCTGATAATTTCTTTGTTACAACTGAGAAACAGGCAATTTTTAGCATTTCCTGTTTCATACCCAAGTATTTAACTAAAAATAATGTGTTCCTGGAATGGTCTACAGGGCAAGCTTGCCGTTTGAAAGTCATTGGTGATTGACAGAAAGCTCACCTAAGCTAATCGTGATAAGCTGTCTTTTCCATTTTCAAGTAATCAGGGCTTGAAAGAAACTCATACAAGGACAGTGCTTCACTACCTGATACCAGTGTTACTTCAAATTTCATTCAACAAAGCAGTTGAAAAGTGTGTGCTGGCTTTCGCAAAGCTGCAAAATACAAGACATCCTGTCTTGACAGACTGTATGCATGCGTGATTGATTGTTCTTCTTATTGTGGAAGTATTTGCATGTAAACTTTTCCAATGCATATAGAACAGGCCCAGGTTCGATTCCCGGTGCCTACCTAAGTGTGTGCTGGCTTTCACAAAGCCGCAAAATACAGGACATCCACTAGACTGTATGCATGCGTGATTGATTGTTCTTCTTATTGTGAAAGTATTTGCATGTAAACTTTTCCAATGCATATAGAACATACTGTATTGCTAAGACTACATTTCCCAATGACATGAGCGATTCCTGGACTAAAGATGAGCAACTAATCGCTCTCCTCAGGTTGTTTTTAAGTGAGTGACACTTTTGCCCCCCTCAAACAGCAAGCCCTTGTTCTAACTTGGATTATTTTAATTTCATTTGATTTATGTTACTGAAGGATATCACTCGAAAAGCAGTTATTAAGTTCATGGTGAAATAAATGTGTAATTTTTTTCACAGCCACAACTGAACCATGTTACTACCATCGATGTAGGGTAAGAACTTGCTGCTCTCTAAACTGTAGTGTGCTAAAAGAAGGTTTAAGTTTCATAACATACCGTTAAAGACCTTTTTTGGAGGGTTTTTGGAATATAATAGTGCTAAGTTTATATATAGAAGTTTGCAACTTGCTGTTGTTAAGAATGAAGAAAATCACTTCTCAAGTTGAGTGATGAGGAGAAATTCTGAGTCACTGGCGGGAATTGAATCCGCAACCCTCTGATTACCAGTCAGATGCTCTACCCACTGAGTTACAGACTCACATGGGGAGCAGAGTCACTGACAGGAATCCAATCCACAACCCACTGATTACCGGTCAGATGCTCTACCCACTGAGCTACAGAGACTCACATGGGGAGCAGAGTCACTGACAGGAATCCAATCCACAACCCACTGATTCCCAATCAGATGCTCTACCCAGTGAGTTACAGAGACTCACATTGGGAGCCGAGTCACAGGATAAGTTCTTGTTTATTTCTGCTGGACACGCGTCTTGCATATGCTAGCTCGATGTGTGCAATAGATAGCCAACACTATATGATTCTATTCATCAAATGATTTATGAAGAAGTTACATGTTGATAAACTAACTGGGACTTAACCTCGAATCATTTAGGAGCCCTAGTACAAGTTCAACAAAGGACGACACACACCAAGATCCAGCAGTGTTCCACATGGAGGATTCTGGTGATTTAAATGCAGCCACAGAACGTAAGTCTTGGAGACCTTATAATTATAGTGTAATTATATATTTCCCACACTAGATACCTGTATAATGCACGGTTTTTACATATTATATAAACACCAGCAAGGCTAATCTGATATCACACAAAAGATAAACATTTAAAATCAACCACATTTTATTGAAAGAGGTCTGTTTGGAAGGTTTTTCTACCCTTCATACATTATCACTATTCTGTTCTGTACTATTATTGAGAACTCCAGGTCTTAATAATATATAACTAGACGTGTGTTTTTGCCAGTCGAGACAAGGATAGTACAGTTTTTCCTGTTACAGCTTTGCTTTGCTTGAAACGTTATTTCCGTTGGTTGAACATGCATCCTTGTGCCTTTCGGAACAAAATTGAATGATATTGGGGGTCTGCAAGCATAGCACAGAATGCAGTCAGTGTCAAATTCAAAATTATTTTAACAAGGAAACTGTGAATGATGAGAAATTATTGGGGTGGGGCCTATGTACAGCCCCTTTTCTATTGAACCTGGTATTGTATGTGAAAGCTTTGACACCTGAACTCGGTGACTGTGTATTACATAATTATTATATGTACAAAAAAGTCATTTGTTTTGTCAGGGAAATAAGTGGATAAGGGCTCAACTTATTCTTTGAGGAATAAGTAACACTTAATTTGTACCAGTATAACATACATAAAATCATACTTTAAATTATCAACATCTATTGATAATAATTATTAACATTTGGTATCTTTCAGCTTCCCAAACAATACACCATTCTGAGTTGCTACAAGTGAAGAAAAAGAAAAGAAAGAAAAAGCGAACTGGGGATAGCATATGTGAAACTTTTCATGGTCAGTTTTTGTTCATTCATGGTTTCTAGCTAATATACAAAATTAATTTGTCAACCTGAATTACTGCACAGCTACTGTTTGCAGTACATACTGTTCATTTGGTTGAATCTTTTCAACTACTCCTTATGATATTTAAGTATATTAAGTTAATTTGTGAACATTTGCTATAATTATGATAATTATATAGCTTTCATATTTATTTTAGCACAGTAATTCCAGCCAGTAAGACATAAAGTTAGAGTAAGTTCAATAGTTTTCTATTAACTTATAATATTTCTATGCGGTTTATTATCACATCACAGATCTGTGCAAATCTCTTAGCTTAAAATGGCATTTGTAAAAGCTGGAAAAAAATTTTTTCTACCCATTGGTTTGAAAAATACCCCTGAATGTATTTTTGCATCATGTCTGGCAAAGTCAGATACTGCTAAGATAAACATTCAACACAGCAGCTCTTTCATAGGGAAATTCAAGCTCAATACAAGTTTTCTTTACCAATAATTCACAAGCAAAGAAATGGCAATTAATTTATTTCAATCAATTAAGACACTTAATGATTAATATATATTTCTCTTATCATTTATTCTTCTGTCCATGTACAGTAAAGGAAAACTGGCACAGAGATTATGATGAGAATAGATCAAGCATGTCTACAGTGTAATTAGTCACCTTGTAAAATTTTACAGTAACAGTACTAATTATTAACTTGTAACTTTTATATTACAAAACACCCCTTTATTCCAATATCCTAGGCTACTATGATTTTTGAGAATCTTGATACAGTAGCTAGCAAAGCTGTACATGTATGGTAAATGAAGAGTATTTCACTAAAGTCATACAATCAGCACTACATTTTTGTGTTCTTTGGTTAGGTATTAATAAATATTATTTTTTTACTATTTACTAGATGTTTATAAGATTGTAGATGAAGAACTTGGTAGAGGAACTAACACAGTTGTGAGGGGGTGTGTAAACTGTTTAACGAACCAAGAGTATGCTGTAAAGGTAATATACAATTGGCTGATTTGAGGAGGGTGGATAGGGGGAGTGATGGATTGTGGGTAATGGATAACTAGAGGAACCAACACAGTTGTGAGGGGGTGTGCAAACTGTTTAACGAACCAAGAGTATGCTGTAAGATAATATATACTTGTTTGATTGGAGGAAGGAGGATAGGATGGGGGAGGGGGGGGAGAGATGGGAAGTGATAGATTGCGGGTAATGAATAACTAGAGGAACCAACACAGTTGTGAGGGGGTGTGTAAACTATTTAACGAATGAAGAGTATGCCTTAAAATGTGATATACAATTGGCTGATTGGAGGAGGGTGGATAGGGGGGAGGGATGGGGAGTGATGGATTGTGGGTAATGAATAGCTAGAGGAATCAACACAGTTGTGAGGGTGTGTGTAAACTGTTTAACGAATGAAGAGTATGCTGTAAAGGTAATATACAATTGGCTGATTGGAGGAGGGTGGGTAGGAAGGGGGTGGGTAGGGATGGATTGTGGCTTATGATTAACTAGAGGAACCAACAAAGTTGTGAAGGGGTGGGTAAAATTATTTAATGAACCAAGAATATGATTAGAGGAAGATGGATAGTGGGGTTTGTGATGGATTTTGGGTTTGGACTGGGTTGACAAACCAACACAGTGCTGACAACTACAACTTACAACAACGACAATAATCTTTATTTGGACCACAGAAAATACAATTCTTGGACTGGGACCAGTGTAGCCTGCTGACTTTCCTATTTAGGGGGTGGCCAGCCATCACTTTACAGAGTTTTGGGGTTTATATTTCTCCCTCTTGTAACTGTACTGTTAATTAATTCAGGTTGAAAATAGTCGTCTCTATCAACATAAGAGTGGCTCATTAGTATTGACAATGGGTTTGTGAACTTTTTAACAAATCAAAGTTTGATGTAAAGGCAGCAAACATCTGACCGAAATGATTTGACAGGGCGGGGGTCACAGATAGTTTGGTTTAGACATGTAGAGGAGTGTTAACACATTCAATAAACCTGATATCATCTTTCTTTCTGTCAGATCATTGAAAAATCTATGAGGATGGATAGACGCCGAGTGTTGAATGAAATTGAATTAATGTATCATTGCCGAGGTCATAGGTTAGTGTTGTTGAGTTTTAATCAATTGATATTTATTTTGTAATGCAACAGTCAACTGAATTACTCCATGTCTCATTTCTTTTACACACTCAGTACTAAGAAGGTAAAGGTAACTCCAGTTTTTTTAAGTTTTTGGTATGTTGGCCTAAAGTTATCCAGAACCTTGGCCTCATTAACAGAACAAAAATTATGATTTACATGGTTTGTACTAATAAACCTGGGCTTTCTGACAAACTCCAGGAATTTTCAAATTTCCTTCCAGGGCTCTGGAAACCTCCTGAAAAAACATTATTTTCCTTGTACTCCTGGAATAATCCTCAAATTTTGTGGAAAATGTTGCAACTCATAACAAACAAACCATACTTTTAAAGCATCTTGCTCACAATTGGACATTATATTTTAGGGAATCTAAATTTGGGACTTGGGTCAGTTTTTGTTCATACAAAGGTCTTCATGCTAAACTAGACAATTGAATAATTTAATGTACCTGTCCAGTTTATGCTATTGTGGTAGAGTTAAAGCTAACATTGTTTTGTTTTCATTGAAAGAGAAGTAGGAGTTGAGTCCTGGAAAAAATGTTAATTCGCTATCCTGAAAAACTTGTGAAAAACTCCTTAATTTTTTTTTCATTTGTCATTACGAACCTGATAATGATATTTCATTATTGTTAGTTAGTTAATAATAAACAAGCATTGGCTTTCTAAGAGAAACATTGAAATAACACAAGTTAGAGTATCTTACAGTTAGTGTCTGGTTTTCTCAGCTCGAACTTGGTTTAATGATAATCACTGAGTATTTAATTATTCTGTAATAAATATATGCTACTGTATATATATGACTTGTACAGTCAAGGGTTTCAATAAGACTTCGAACATAGTATGGGAACTCAGAGACAGGTTAATTTAAAGGAATTCCTATCTTCAATTTTATTATAAGAACAGTATGACTTATGGGGGAGGGCGGGGAAGACTGAAATCATAGCAAGTGTTTTTAGACAGTTAGTTTAAGCTTTTATATCTGACCAAGGGGAGCCAGGACCTGTAAGGATTTTAATGTGCATGTTTTCACCTATGGTTTCAATTTCTTCTTTTTTCCCATATCTTTTAGGAATATTTTAGATTGCACTGAATATTTTGAAGACGGGGATAGGTAAGCGTATGAAATTACTTTGTATGTACCAGTAAATGACTATAGGAAAATTAATACACTATTAACCCAAAAATTTTTAACTGCCCTATCATCTAATAATTCAATTTTTGTAGCAGCCGTTTCAAGTGAAAATAACCACAGACTATTAGTATTTACCAACTAAAGGCAACTGAGATCCATTTTTGCATGCTCTGGTTGGCTCCCATATCTGGGCACTAAAATGATGCTTTACATTGTTTGCTATAAACTAATATTAGTATTACTTTTAATTAAAGGATAAAATAGACTTTGATTGCTTTTGCTGAAAACTTGATACTTTTGCCTTTGCCTTTTACTGAGTTTTTATAGTGAGTTGTGGGAGGG
>JAOBAT010143807.1:0-11320 GCA_026413305.1 Hydrozoanthus tunicans
CGTCTCTTTGCCTTTTCATAATTGTTTGTTTGTTATTTTATAAAAGCAATAAAACGCATTTTCCGTGCTGTGTAATTTTTTATTGCACTTGGGAGGAATGTTGGTCGAATTGAAAAAAAAACTTGAAAATAAAATTCTCCCAACATCCCCCCATCGTGCAATAAAAAACTACACAGCACGGAAAATGTGTTTTATTGCTTAAATAATATCAATCAAGTTCTATAACATTTATAGTCTTATTAGCTAGTTACTTAATTATAAACATTTTTTATATCTTTTAATACTTTAAGAATTTTATACTTTTTTTTTGATAGACAAAAGCGAACAGTTACGGACACTGATTTTTTTTAATGAATGTAAACAAATTAGATATTTAGTTTTAGATGTGCAAATATACGTTTATAGGTTTTGTTTTATCGGTCACAACTAGCCTGCCCGACTTAACGTAATCATGCCTAGACATACTTAAGTATACACTGCCACATAATATCTATATTGCGCAAAACACATGTAAATATGATCAAGTGCAACTAACTTGTTTCCCGAGGGACTAAACATTAAGTGCTTTTTATATATTTAGATTTTTCCTTAAACAATCATATAGCAAAAACAAAGAAAAAAGATGGCGGACAGGCCAAAACTGCGCAATCCCGGTCGGAACACATTTGGTTTGATCAGGGGCACGTGACCAAGAGCCAACCAATCAAAGTGCTCGATTTGTCGAGTATTAGTCTAAGTATACAACAATGATTATTGTTACCATTATCATTATTATTAATACTTTTGTCATGATGATGATAATTACAATGATTACGGCGATAGTGATGATATTGACAATAATGATGGTAACGTCATCATGCATGCATGGGCTCTCTGGTGGAAGACTCTTTGTGTCATAAGACAACGAAGCACGGCAAAGCAACGAACTGACTTTTAGATTTATAAGTTTATAGAAAACAACGACGATAAACTCTAATTGTTTTCCTTTTTAAGTAAAAACCAAAGTAAAGTATACTACCTTGGAAATTTAAACCAAAAGGGCTTTTGCAACAAGTGATCACATGGTACATTTAATGATAGTCTGGGTGGCAAAGGAATGTCGCAGACTCCAAGACAAGGCAATTAACCAGAAACGTGTGATTTTCGTTGTTTTGCATTTCCCAGTGGAGTCTGTGACATTCGTTTGCCACCAAGAATATCATTAAATGTACCATGTGATCACTTGTTGCAAAAGGCCTATTGATAAAAACGAATGTTTAAATTATGCGCCATCATATTTTTTGTTAAACAAAAAACAGCCATAGTTTTGTTAGTCGCCGTCTATCGTTTAACATATACGCAGTGAGTAAGTAAATAGCCAATCAGATTGCTTCTTTCGTTATAAATACTAGCTGGTTTCTGCTATTAAATGTTTATTGTTCGCCTTCGGTATAAAAACAGCCATTCTCTTCTAATTAACCTCAAAAACTTCATCAAAAATCCCTTTATTGTTTAATTGTAATCATATAAAGTTAAGTCGAGTCAGGCCTTATATTGTATGACAACTGAAAGACAACATGAATTGCTCAATTTTTATTGTTTCTACCTCTTTCTTTATCCTGATTCTTTTAGAGTTTCATTTTTCTTGTAGGTCTGCTTACACGCTTTTCTTATGAGAACCAGTAACTTTCTGCTGAGACTTAACGGGTTATGATTAACACATTACAGTTAGAAAAGCAGCTGATAATCCAATTGCCTAGCTTGTGAGAACTTTATATTATAATTAGGTGCGATACTTTTCATGCCTTGTTGGTACTTTCTAAGGTGCGTTTCCCGACAAGCACCCGCCCATTCTTTTAAACCTCAAGCCCCCAATGCCCCGGAGGATTCGAGTTACTGGGTGGAATGGAAGTGAAGCGCTTTTGAGTGTATGGAATGTGCTAGAATGTTGTTTGTGCTTGTACCCGGAAATTGACTTTCTGTAATCTAGTTTGTCGAAGAATGCTTCTGGGCCTACATCGGTATTTCGACCATAAATTCTAAGCTTCTAGTTATGGTGATGTTGTAACTAAGAAAAGTGGTACCAAAGATTTTGAATAGATTGTCTATTTTTAGAAAACATTAACTCATATACTTTCGATAACATTCCTTTCACTCAATTTAGAAACAGTCGTTGGAATGCATTGTTATAATTGTTTTGGTCAAGACTGTGAACACAAACTAACGGAACCTATCACGTGCCGTTTTGGGTCACAAGCCTGTTTGCAGGGTAACTTTCCTTACAGCCACAATATGACCAAACTACACACCGCCTAAGGTAGTAGTCTATTAAAAAAAAGTTCGAGTAAAAAAATCAGGCCGCGAAGCGATTGCAAAATAAAAGTCCAAGTAGAAAAGTATTTGACGCCTGTGGTTTTTTCAGTCCATTAAGATTGTTTCAAAACTTCTCTCAAAAGTATTGTTACTTATTATAAAATCTAAAAAGCTTTTAAACTGAGTTGTGTTAGATAAAGTTGAAGTCCTCTGAATTGTCGTCGCTATTTTCATCCTAAACATAACCACAATACTTATCATCGTCATTACTATCATTATCATCATCAATCATTACTATTGGCATCAGCATTGGCATCAAACATAGAAATTGTCAAAAAGATCTTACCTAACTTTTAAAGTAAATTCGAGATTTTTTCTTTCTTACAGGAAATGGAACATTGGAAAACGGCAGCAGAATCTTTGTGAGGAGCTGTGCGCTTGGCGATGGCAAAGACTGTGCTGCTGACACTTGTACACTCGTTCGACAATCTGTGTCCGAACTCAGTGGAGTGACGAACTGTACAGGATCATGTTGTAATCGAGATCTATGTAACAACGATGTCCCCGTTGTGAAACCAACGACCAATCCGTCAACGGCCGCACTCGTGGACCGCACCACGCCAACAGCAGATCCTACTACCTTACGTTTTACCAACAAACCCAAAACCCTGACACCCACTAATCGTATATCAACACCAAGCCACAAAACACCCACAGCAGATGATAATATTACAACAACATATGATACTCCTATAGCTACAACACCATATGATAACACTACATCGATTGCGCATGCTCAAAGCAACAATAGGAGCTCGTTCATCGCTCTTTTTCTAACAAGCTATATTTGTATGTGAAAATCTTCATTTAACTAACCTTACACAAGTTTGCTGTTTTGGCTAGTTGATCTACGATTGTTTTAATAACAACTCTCGGATCATCGGTACACCTCTACCACCCCACCCCCCTCCCCCCCAAAAAAAACAACATACACCCACAAGTGTTTGATCGGCTGGCTCTCAAGCAACAAGTGTTTTACAGTAACTCATTCAAAGTAAATACAAATAAAGTACCAACTACCACAATAAACCAATAGGGCACTCCAAAGGGGTTGGACACCCAATCTCGTGTGTCTCCCGAAAGGTCGATAATTAGAAAAAACAGGTTCAAAAAAAAGTTTGACAAACCCACAATAAAGATAACTAAAAACTGAATATGGGAATACATCAGGGGGGCCAGAAAAAACCTACCAAAAAAAAACCCGGCAAGGCCATACTGTAACGGGGAAAAAAGTGTTCGGAAATTTGGGTGGAGCCCAAAAGGGTTAAGGCCTAAGATGTAAACCCAGCCCTTCACAAGACTAGATGCCTAGACTCTAACTAACTGACAGTCTGTCCGCCATAAAATCTCGAACAACGCCATCTTTAGCATTTTCACTCCGCCATCGGCCGTGGCGCTCAAAGAGACGGTCTGGGATTCCTGCCCTTACGGCGGCAGTAGCGCCACCCGATCTCAAACTATGCGTACCAACGACGAAACATCGTCTGCGTAAGGTGAAAAAGCTTCAATGATCAATTCTCTCATGCGAGAGTAGCTAATCTTATTAGTGGCAGATCTGACCTTGTAACCTTAGCGGGTTTTCGACAGTCCACGAAAGAGAAAACTAGGATAATCAGAACACTTATCAAATCCACACAATTCAAAAAATCTTGACATAATTTTTACTGGGCAAGTATTCTTGCTAGAACTAGCTATGGGGACCCACGCCCCATGTCTTACTTGATCTGTTTTTGACGATTCAATAAATACAAGCAAATAACTTTCCTTCAATAAGATATCTGAGATTCGTAGGTTAATCTAGCTTTGATCTGCGCATACATCGCTCTTGTGAACAAACGAACGGTGTTTCCAATTGCTAAATACTTGGGGTTTATCTGGCCAGCAATGCTAGAAAGCGCTCGTAAGGAAACTCGATCTGACCACAAAGCTTATGAAAGGCACAACTTCAGCTTATTAATCTTTTTCTTAGGAATTTCAATACGCGACCGTTTAAAGTTTAAAATGAGGCCAAGCTACACACCTACAGGCGAAGGATTCCAGATTGACTTGTCTTCATTAACGAAAAATCCAGCACTAAGAAGATCTGAAGGACAGGATTTACTAAATCTCAATGCATCTGAAAATAAGCGCGCGCCACCAATTCCGTCATCTAGGTAGACGACTATTCGCTCGCCTTGGCCCCGCCAATGCCCAACCAAAGATCTCATAACTTTTGTAAAAAAATACGGCGCGGACGGAAGCCACACGGGAGCGATCTGAGCGCGAAGTATCGTGTCTCTCCATCAAATTCCCAAGCAAAAGCAAGATACTGTCTGTGTTGGGGAAAAATTTCAATGTGATGATAACCGGCCAATTTCAGTCAAACGTGAAAAAATTATAATCCCGATCGAACATCGTAAGGACTATTCGGACATCTTCATACTTTACGGACTGTTTCCAAATGAACTTGTTCAGAAAGGATAAATCTAAAATGAGTCTACGCTTGCCATCACCCTGAACAGCGACATTTAAAGTCCCTATCAAGCTTATTTTTTTCCTTTTTAGATTAAAACTGTCGTCATCTGTGAACTCAAAATTCGAATAACCAAAGAAAATTTCCACGTCTAAGTATGCTTTTTAATCAAAAAAAGATCGAAATGTAAATTTTGACCGAGCAGGCCGGGGACTGGTAACCTGTGACGTAGCAGCAGTGAGTTATGTGGTTTTTGCTTCATTTCTGTTAAAAAATGTCATAAAATTTTTATTTCAAACATTTTCAAGGGAATAATTCATTGATTAAAGTTAAAAAATGCGCCTATTGTAGCCAGAATTGAATTTTTGGGGTAAAAAAAATTGTCTCTGCTTCATGGCTGGTGCTACGTCATATGCCTCCTGCTACGTCATCATTGCACGCCTCAATTCTAAAGAATGTAACAGGAACAGCGAGTAAAGGCTTTATTTTCGAAAATTATTATCATTTAAGGGTTCTACTTTTCATCTGGAACTTAAAAAAATAAGCTTGATAGGGACTTTAATGGAAAGCTGGGGCTAACTCTAGTTCAGTAATACTTCCCCTTATCAGAAATTCATCGATCGCTTCAAGAACGAATTCAGAGTGTTTCGAAGAAGAACTGCGGTTGCGGAAAAAATAGGGTTCCGGCAAAGAAACAAACGTAATTCTATATCCATCTAGAATAATTGACAAAACAAATCATCTGCTTGAATTGTTTTTGACCAAAAGCAAAATTTTTCTTTAAGAATTCCTACTTTGAAGCCACTCTTAAAATCACACTGATCAAGTTCACTTAACTGATCCGGCTGCAAAGTATGTCCATTTCCGTCCAAATTACTTGAGTGTTCAGCGACTCCTGTCGTTGTGGTTTGTGCTCGGATATCTGGAGTTGCCAGGCTGTGCGTTTTGGTTTGGTGTAACATGTTGGGGCACTCTGACCTGAAGTGGCCGACGTCTCCACAGGCGAAGCATGTTCCAGGGCGCTGTCCAAAGCGGGAAAAATCCCGGAGAGCCGTTGAATGCGAGACGAAAAAAAGAAGAGTAAGGATAACTCTGGGAACGGCTAGTAAAAGCAACATTATAATAGGCATCAGACTTGGAAGCCTTCTTATCGCGAGGTTTCTTCTTATTAAGCTCTACTTTCTTAGCTACCGATTTTTCGGCCTTCGATAATCTTTTCTCATCTTCGGAACCGGAAGCTAGTTCATCAGAAAGATAATCGTTCACGGTGAGCCACTCAAATTCAGATCAATCTATTCACGATTCGAATTAGTTTTTGCCTGTTACCTATGAAGGCCTTACCTTCTTCCAACACTGCTTTTGCTTGCTCGAGTTTTTTCTTCTCAATGCTACTCCTAGCCTCTTCTATCTTGTCCTTCACAGATTCATTAAAGTTAAATTGTTGCTCATGGCTCTTCTTCTTCTACGTGTGACTTGATGTTACTTTCTCGGCAATATTATTCGTAGCAGCTCCATGGTCCTCCTGTAAACTTTTTTTAAGTATATCTAATTTTTTGTCAGCTTGCTCAAGAATTTGCTCGTTCGACTCTTCCAAGACGGCCACAAGTTTGTCTCTGTTCATTTCAAGCGAAGCCAAGCGAATAACGTAAGAGAAAAATGTTAAGCTCAAACACACTTGGTTGAGAAGTGAGAACCGAGAATGACAGAATACCAAATGAGTTCTTTTTTAAAACCCGTGAAATATGCAAGATAGCACCTAGCTAACAGTGGATTCCCTCGAGAGCACGTTTTCTGCCTAATTCCTTTGTCAAACGACAAAAAATTCAATTCCTTTGAAATAACATGGTGCAGTATTACATATGTATAAAAAGGTTTAAAAATGGAATGCCTAGTGCGTCGCCGGGTAAATACAAAAATTATTTTAAGATCAGCTAAAAAGATGAAATATTTGAATCACTGTCGGAAGTTTTCCATTGCTTCAAAATTATCTACTTTTTAATTTACCATAAATTAGCTAGGGACAAAAAAGCTTGCCCATCCAGACCCCGGGCTACTGATATACATCTATTGGTCTACCATTCCCCGGCCCTGCCCCCCTCCCTGGGCACATCCACACAAAAGTTAAGACCAAATACAGTAGAACCACGGTAACTCGAAATGCTAAGGGAAAAAGTCAAAACGACGTGGAATTATCGAGGTTTCCCACAAAATTATGAAAGCGTTCTCCTTTCAGTCGAACATACAACAGCAAACTTTATTTAGCACTCGAAATATTACATGCAACAAGTTATGATATAACTTTCAGTATTCGGTTGAAAGGTACTTGATAGTAGTTAAAACTAATCGAGCCAAGTACCTCGGCCTAGGATCTGTAAGAAAACTTATAACAGTATGTTGTAGGAGAATACATCAACTCATTACACGAGCAGCAGATATGACAGAAAAAGAGACAAACAAAACAAACGACACGGAAAATGGCTTGGATATCATTTAAATGGAACTAGGTCATGAGACAAGATTTATAGTTATTATTAATATTATATGTATCGGTAAAGGAATCAACCGAAAGTTTCTCAAAAGAGGGTCGTGGCTTATTTTAAAACTGTTCTGAAATTGAGTTCCAGACTTTGACGCCTAAATAACGAGAGTTAAATTTTCAATAAATAGTTTTATTCTAGGCAGGTAGTATATTCTCTTAGCTGCTAGTCTGGTATTGTGTTGGTGTATCCTATTGACTGATAAAAAAAAAACAATCAAAGAAAAAAGTAAACAATCTGAGTAAAAGTCATACAGAAAGAGGGCATTGTGTAAGAAAATTATATTGGATAATCTGACCAAGTACAGCGTTTCTTAATTGATCAGTGTTGTTGGTTGTTCACCAATATTACTTCAGATTTTCGTAGAACATGAAAAGTATTCTACAAAGAGCACCGAGTTTAAAGTTTCGTAAAATAATACTCTTTTCCTATCATATATTAAACTTTTATTTTTTAGTTAAGATCTATTACACATATTTCTGTATGCAGATCTGTAATGGCCAAAGCAGCAATAATGTGAAAAGAAATCCTTATTCAAAAATACATAGCCAATTAAAACTCTTTAACTGTTTCCGTTGCCCCGCAACGCCTAGCCTCTGGTTTGCTGCAAAATGACGTTCTTCACAAACTCTCCTGAAATTTTAAATTACCAATTTTAGTTAAGTGTGCTTTGACTCAGTCGAAACACCTTCGGTAAAATAACAATACATGCATGCAAAAATCTACATTATAGTAATCTACGAAACTCAATGTTTCTATGTTTCAACTTTTACCTAAAGCAAATATTTTTAGCGCAAAAGTGAAACAGATTCTTCTTTTTGATGAAGTGTTAAGCGAAAAACAAAACACAAGGGAAAAAAGGAGGGGGGGGGGATCAGTAAATCTAGGACTGTCCTTGATGCCAAGTTAAATCCAAGCCCTGGCGAGACGTTAAAGAGCAATGAAAAATCTGATCCCAAGACTAAAAGTACCGTAACAAATTTCAAGCAAAACAAAGATTTCGAGCTCTGCCAAAAATCCAATACTGCGAGAAGAAGAAAAAATAGAAAGTACGAGGCCTCGTGACATGACGAAAATAACGAGACTTTCATAAAAGTAACAATAAACATCAAGGGTTTATCTATCAGTTTTTTTTTTACCTCATTACTTCGTTTCTTTTAGGGTCAACAAACAACGATTAATAATTATAAACCCTTGTAAACATGTATATAACATAAACTTCGCTCTTCTTTTTTATAAAAAAACACATTAACTTTATCTTCTTCTCTTTATGACAAGTCCATTGAGTGAGGCGTCAGTACGTCCGAAGAGAACGCATTGGCGTATGCTAACTTCTAAGCCTGGAGGGCCGGGGTACTCCCTATATTGGGATGGTAGGTATGACCGTCGTACTTTTTAGGGGTTAAAATTGTTAGTCCGGTATTTTTTAGGGGTTATGAAAAGAAATCCTGTGGTAATTCCAAGAGTCTGGTATCTTTTAGGGTTGAAAAACCTCAAGCTCTTACTCTGCTTGCAGTCCCGTGTTTTAGCAAACGTGCATACTGTTAAGAAGCAGGAACCCATGGGCTCCTGTAAGAAGTTAAGAAAGAAGTCCTTTGACGAAAGTTCTGTTACGCGTGCGCCTTTATTCACATTATTGCACATTATGAGGAACTCTTTTGTCGATCCGCCAGCTATCAAGGGAAAA
This sequence comes from Hydrozoanthus tunicans, assembly GCA_026413305.1. Taxonomy (NCBI): domain Eukaryota; kingdom Metazoa; phylum Cnidaria; class Anthozoa; order Zoantharia; family Hydrozoanthidae; genus Hydrozoanthus; species Hydrozoanthus tunicans. The sequence continues at coordinate 9,029 of JAOBAT010143807.1, forward strand.
TTGGTATTTTTAGGGTAATTTTAAAACCGAGAGGTATTTTTTAGGGGGGGAAATTTTTATCCCTTGGTCATCCCTACCCTTTTGACCCCGAAGTACCCCCCCCGGTCTTTTAAACTCTTGGTTTCATTGTTTCTAAACTTTTTTTGGAGAGCTATCTCAGGCCGCCACTTTTTAATCTGTGTGAAGGTATGTTAGCTTACTAAGCAAACGGTCTGTGATTTTAAGAAAGCTTTTGAGTTGCAACAATTAATATTAACGGTAAGATTTGCTGTTCTACAGGTGGTATCCATACCTTTAGTGCTCGTCCCTTTGTCTCAATCGGCAGCAAAAGCACCATGAACAGACCCAGTACGGACACCCCGCAGTAGAGAGACAGTGAGACGACAATTGACAGAGGCATTACAACCTGTAAAACGTAATAACATTGAAATATGACAAGAAATCAAAAACTGATATCTTCGTATAATGTGTTTAACCTTCAACTTCTACTTGTTTGTCGGTGGAGCAGCAGCCAGTTTTCAAGCGGCTGGGTGTTTCATTTTAGCGCGGAAAACTCATTGCGCGCGGCGTTGCATGGGCTGCAGAGCAAATTTTAGAGTGGGGGATAACAGAGAAATAATTACACATCCTCTAGAACACCAATCAAAGTCAGAGAAAAAAGTGTGTGTGATTTGGGGGGATGGAGGGGGGGGGGGGGGGCAAATTTCCCCGTTGACCCCCTTCCCTATATCCACTGCCCCGGCGTTCCCGCCCACTTGGAATTCGTCGCCGTTCAGTGGTCTGTGAGTTTTTCTAGCTAAATGTAAGCAGGATAGAAAAGCAGTGGCCGAGCGGTTAGCGTGTTTGACGATATTCTCAAGCCCCTTCAGACCACTGTGTTGATTCCTTGAGCAAGACACTTTACCCGTCTTGTTTTCATTCGACTTAGCTGTATAAATGAGCAATAGTTTCTGTTTGCGCTAACCTGCGATAGATTAGTGTCCTGTCCACAGGATGAATGGCCATTTTCATCCGTTTAGCCAGCAAGGCTAGTTATTTTTAGCTCGGCCAGTGCTCTACTTTCCATTCTCAACACACCCAGTGTGAACAATACAGGAAACACATAATAGAACTGTTATATAAAAGCAATTACTGCCTAATGTTGTTGACGGCGAAAGCTTAGATTTTATAAACGTTTTTAAACTTTAACATCTTACAGCAGCATGAGACAGGAAGTGCTTTTCATCGTTTTTGAGTACAATTTCACTGGCCATTATCGAACTTTGCTCTCTCTCGCTATATTCACGGCTAAGTGATTATATATAGCAATAACAGCTTTCAGTTTTCAAAATGGCGACCAGATTTGTTGATATTTCTGAGTTGCAAATTGAGCAGCTTAAAGAAAATGCCTTACCTCGAAAGACAAAAGATGCTACAAAATATGGAGTCAAGCTATGTAAAGTTAGGTTGGTAAATTGAGCAAAATTTTCCTTTCGCAAAACATTTATTTTCATAACTGGAAAGTTTATTACTTCGTCTTGGTGACTATTCGTTGGTATTCACGTCGCCTTCGATGACTAATTGTTAGTTGCTCTTTAAGGATAACTTAAGTAGATTACCAAAAGTACAATCCGGTCTTTTAACTACCTCTCAACAGATATTTAGCGTATGGGTTGTATATTGCAAAAACTTTCAAGATGCTATCGGCAATAGCTTGGCGCTAATCGTGAGATGTGACTATAGTTACCAAAAAAATGAAACTATCTAAAATCAAAGAGTCCAAGTTTTAAAGATCTATAAGAAAACAAATCCTGATATAACGCGAGCTCTGATTGGTTACAAATCTATTTTTGTATAAGAAAATAGAAAATGGGTTTGACGTCACACAGCTCAAGATCTTTTTTCAAAAAACAGAGTAACGTTAACCCACTTTCTCTTAAGTTATTTTCTAAAAAGGATAAAACAGCATCGCATTAACACGGAAAAAATTGTCTATTCGAAAGTTACAGCACAAATCAGTCTCAGTGGGTTTAATAATAATAATAACAATAATAATAATAATAATAATAATAATAATAATAATGAGCTTTGTTGTAGCATTCCACCATTAGTAAAAACGGCTCTTCATCTACAATATATAAAAAAAGACTATCTAATATAATTAAGAGTTTAAAAATAATGCTCAAGTAAAAACATTTGAAAAATTACAGCCACCCAAACTCAGCCGACACCACAAAAACGTAAAAGTATATACAATTAAAGCTGCTGGAAAACCTCCCTCTTCCAATTCCCAAACCCATATTCATATACCTC
>JAOBAT010143818.1:0-11319 GCA_026413305.1 Hydrozoanthus tunicans
TTCTCACCTTGCTAGAGGTAATTAGGGTCATAGTAACTGCAAAGTTTGAGAAGACGGCAGTTCTTTAAACATAAGAACTTTACGTTTTGGTCAATCTTTGATGTAGATTAGAACCCACCTACAAACTCACCAATTACGCCGATATGTTGCACTTTGATTTCAATTTTTTTTTTTAAAAACCTTTACCGCCTTTCTGCCATTGCTGCAAAGTTTTTAAAAGGCATGGTTTTAGTTGCGCCCAACGTTGCATGCATTGACGCACCGTTTAACCGTCCCTTCACTTTCTACCATACTAGCTGTATCCTCATTAAGTGTTTTGGCCCTGTGTCTCCCCTATCCTTGTAGTCGCAGCCCATACAACTTAATGCCATTCCTTTTTTCCTTCGTAGCCCCGCTAAAGTCATGACATGGCGTTTTCTCTCCTGCGCCAATTTCTCATATCCTACTTGCTTTAGCCCCATCATTTCCGTGACCAGGCATCTTCCTAACCGTACTGGTTGCAGCCTGACTAACCTAGTCATTTTCTTTTCTTTAGGAGCTCTGCGACCCAGTGCCAAGAGCTATGTTTAGTAGTCAATTCAAGAAGACTGACGAAACACTGCTCTTACTATTCGATGTGAATGGCTTCAAAATTGACGTTTATAAATGAAAGGTTGAAATATATGAACAGTGAGCAAATTTCGGAACCAGTTTTTTGGTTAACATAGGTTCGCAATGCTCTTTTTGCACAAATTTCGTTAGATGAAACTTATTGTAAAAATATATTTTGATGTTACCTTGATGATTCGAAGACCAAAGTGAATTTTTTATTAATTGTACCGATATTTTTGTACGATTTGCACAAATTAAATTTAATCGCTGAGCCTTTGGTATTCGTGTCGTTCACAGTATAGTTTGCGCCAACCATTTCATTCCCAGCCAGTTTATCAACAACGAACTTATCAGTGCAATGCAAGATCGACAGAAGTCTCTCTTTCGTATTTTCTCACCCATGCGAAAACAAGGAAACCAGCATCATGTTGCAAGATTTATTCATTTGTTTTCCCTCAAGATGTGTGCACGAGGATTTTAGGATATTTGGCAATCTGTGTTGAAGAAATACACCACCACCAAAATTATAGTTCAGGACCGCTGTTACGTAATCAAATTGTCTCAATATTTTCATACATTTTGCCTTTGTATCATTTAAAATTCGTCGAGAATAGTTTAAAATAAACGCAGGTCAGTTTTCGATTTAGTGATCGTTTGTACTCAGTATTTCTGAAGTTCTATCGCTATATCAGAAAAAGTGAAGGAAAATTAAACAAAAGACAAAGCGAACCACATTAATTATGCACATTCAACAAATAGTTTGAACAAGAACCTTTTAGCTAAAGTTTTTATAATAGAAATAAAAAATCAAAGGCAGTACGTAACAGCCGTCACCGAACCAAAATCGACGGAAGTATTACCTATCTAGAATAAATATTAAGAGCTATTAAACAAATTTACAACGATAAAGTTAAGTTGTGACAATTTCAACTACCCACGAAGGTGCAAAGCCGCTTGAAGGCATTCAAAATCAAGGGAAACGTTGTCGGTTTTAATTGGTAGAACAAAGGCGAGCCGTGGAAGTAACAGAGTGGCACATATAATTTCAAACCCGGATTTTTTACACAAAATCAAGCGGCAATTAAACGTTTATAAAAATAGCTTCTATTCTTAGAACCTTACCCGTGCACGAATCGCAAAGAAACCAGCACTCTCAAATACAAGTCCACAATTAACAGCTTTCTTAATCAAGTTGAAGCGTACACTGATTTGGGGAGTGATGGGTAAAATTATCATCGGCCGTAAAGAAAAGGAAGGGACGCACAAGGTAAGAAGTGAATAAAAAAAGTGAAAACACTCACAACTTAGTCACTAACTTCCTCTTCCCCAAACAAATTGGCGCCAAAGTATCCATCGCGTATGGAACCCAGCCGTTTTTGGTACCGCTATTATAGAGAAGGAGGCGCTACGATATGTGAAGTACAAAATTAATAACATCATGCTAATTTTAAATAGTTTTTATCCCTGGCGGTTAGAATTGCGAGCATGTTGAGAACTCTCCCACGGTTTTGGAAAAATAAATGTAGCGGTTCTGAAAGCTGACGTAAAAAGAGAATTCAGTTCAAAAGTGTATGTTTTCACCCGTAGAGAGATACTCCAAAACATTTCACTCTTAAAAATGCATTGGGAGAAGAGAACACTCTTAACATCTTTGAATGGAACACCTCGTTCTGCTTTCTATGAAGTGTCGACCGCTCTTTCTCGTTCCAAACTCCCATAACCGGAGCTCAGGGAAAGAGGCTGGTTCCTCCTTAGGACTGGTACGGGTGGCGGCTATGTCACGCTTGAGTACACAAACGCATAGTTTTTAGGAGTTTAGCCGATGAGAGTGAGACACACCACTCACCTACCTCCCCCCCCCCCCCCAAAAAAAAATCCAATATTGTCAAGGTTCGGATAAGGTTCGGTTTTACATTAAAGGCCAGTTAATTTTCTGAGAAAACCTCGCATAAACAGTGACTTGAAGTCAAGGCTACGCTGTTGCGACAGCAAATGCATGAAATTCTTAAACTTGGCCTCGACCTGAAGTTACTGTTAGCGCATAATGAAGTGTAATCACCTTGGTCATGCGATAACTGATATTCGCTTAAGAATATCACCCGAAGTAAGTGAAGCGTCGGCTAGGATGAACCTAAAGGTGATCCAGTGAACTGCAGTGTGCGGAAATTGAAAAACCAGTTAATTAAGATCATGAATCCGAGTGATTGAGGCTTCGACCTTTCGAGTCTTTTCTATCCAGGCTTTTCCTTTTATCCTTATGTACATCCGAATTCTTTTTTCTTCTGTGTCGATGGCCGTTCACCTCGTTAGTGGGTGACTGATCCTTAGCATTCACTCCGTCCTCGCTAGAATTCACAAGCACTCGGTTCTTAATCGCATCATCTTTCTGAACCAGATCGTGCAGTTTGTCGCGAACTTGCGTAGAAAGTTCAACGTCGTCGTCTAGATCATCGAACGATTGGTACGACTTGGGTTCCGACGGTCGCGAGTCTGACAGCTCATCCTCCTCTTCGCTCGTTGTAATTTCATCGACATTGACAAACGGTTCATCGTCGTCGTCATCATCCGAATGCATATCCTCTTCAAGAGCTTGTTGTAACTCCGACACGCGCTTGTTTGCTAGGGTTAGTTCTTGTTTAGTTAGAGCGAGCTGGGCTTCCAATGCCTCAATCTGGTCCTCCTGTGGAATAGATGATCAGTGCATAAATTAGACCTCACAACTCCTACGATTCGAATCAAGTTCAATGACGGTACTCAACAATTTTTCTAGTCAATACTATTTTTTTTCTCTGAACCAAATTTTTGGCTTGACAAATTTGACAAATACCAGTAAAAACTACACTTCTAGATAATTCTTAAAAAAAACTTGCAAAACGCGAGGTCATCCATGGGTTTAACACTTTGACCCATTTTCATCCCGTTTCTAGGACTAGAATTTACGGCACTAAGAAACTCGATTTTAAAGATATGCTTAGCAAGTGTGCGGAAGAAATTCAACAAGTTAAAACATTAAAACAACGGGAAAAACATCGAAGAAACCAAATTTCCAGGTAGTCGTGAACATCGTAACAAAAGTATCAACAACAACCACGTGACTTTACTCCTTGGGGTAGAAACTCCACGTGCATCGAGCAGTGTAACAAGCATATGACACGAACTAACAAGTTTTTCGATTTTCAAAAGATGTACTACAAATAACAATGATTTGCTAAGTGTGAGGCATACAATGACATGCTAAGATACAACTTTGAGTAGTTTTGGATTTTTCTCCCACCAAATATGACGTTTTAAAGTCACGTGCGCCTCGACAATCAAAAATAGAAATTTAAAATATTCGTAAAGTTCTGCTAGAGTTTCAATCAAAAACTCTAGCGCTTGCGGGTGATTAAAAACCGAGTTTGTGGCACAGTAATGGAAAATCTGATTTTGTATCATACGCTATTCGCCACGCGCGTTTACTCCTCAATTTTGCCGAGGGGCGACTTTGTATACTTTCATTTCATTTAAGGGAAATGTTTGTAAACAAGTTAAAGCCACTCTAAACAGCTTCTCAAACTTTATAGAGCCATGCACGTACAGTTTCCTGCTTTCTCTGTTTCTGGTCGCCCCCTTGCTTTTCCAATACTGCGAGTTCTTCCTTCATTTCGCGTAGATTTCGCTCCATTCTGAAAAGAAAGAAAACTTGTATGTTAACGAGAAGAGAAACACAGCGAGCGATCAAATCCGCGGCCTAGGATCACCATTTAAATTCTCCTTAAACTCATTTATTTATTTATTCTATTTATTTTCAAACACTTAGGACCTAGGAGGTACCATGGGAGACGAGGATCTTTTTCCAATGGGCAGGACAGCAATAGTGAGAAAACATGTTTAAAAACAATATTACACACAGGACCACTTCATAGAACTATATAAAAAACTATAATTACACAATCGCTAGGCATACGCTAACAAGTGCAAGGTGAACACAGATTAGAGCGATGACATAAGGGTCAGATTGTACGCCATGAACGGATATTTTCTGCATCAAATGTGTGATCGAGACGATCAAAAAAGGGCCGCTTGAGACGGAGCTTTAAAAAAACACAAAACAATTTTTTTTTGGTTAAAGAACAAAAGAAACGATAACTAGAAATTTCCTTCCAGATGAAAAGTGAGCTTCTCCCAACCCTATAACAAAAACAAGAGTGTAAAGTTTGGAGAATTTGCAGGTTCATCATCTAGTGAGTGAAAGGGTTCAGCGGTTTCGTTCATCTTGTTTTCCTGGGAAAGACGGGCGGGTGGGTGGGTGGATGGGTGGTTGATTACCTCGCATTTTCCTGTGAGAGCTGGGTGTCCCTAAACTGCAGCTGCTCCTTGTCGTTTGTGAGTTTTTCAACCTGTTCCTTGAGTCGGCTCACTTGTGTCTGATAAAATAGACAGAGGAGATCAGCCATTAAAATATACTAGATTTTTAAATCTGTTAACACACACGCACACATACGTGACGAAAATACACATGTAAGAACAACCGAAGTCCTCGCTACTTTAAGTACGAGAATATTTGGGCTATTTTAATAGTTTTAAAATACTTCGGACAAAAAAAGGTCCGAAAAATGATCGTCTGAAAAATCGACTTCCAAACATTTTGATTTCCAAACGTTAAAAAAATTGCTTAATTTTTAATTTGTTGATTTAATATCAAAATTTAGAAGTTTAGTGTTGTCAGAAAAGTAGTTTTGCAACTTGGGTACTTCATCTACCAATACTTGGCAACGACAGATCCTGGAAGTCGACAAGTCCTTTTCTACGCGTTTGTTTCAACTCCTGAATCAAACTGTTTCACTACTCTTAGCGTGTTCGGTGTTTCGTAAGCTTGATGTTGTTTATAAACCAGTTAACTTTTTGTCCATATTTCTTTAAGTGTGTTTAGTGTGGCTGTTTGTCCAAAGTTAACGGGTAAAAAATGTCCGAAAGTTTTTCGTCCGAAGTGTAAAGATACACAGGAGACTTTTGAGTGCTGTTTTTCAATTCCTCGCTTTTAACAAAAAAATTGTATATACTCTGAAAGGTAAAAGAACAAAGTTTTGGTCCCTGCAAATATTTTCCACATTTTTTTAAACCGAAAACAAGTAAGAACTCTAGTTACACGTTTTCCCCGGAGTGTTTATTCTGCCGCGCGTTGAGACGAATACCGCGGTGTTTTGTTGTAATTTGTTTACGAAGAGTTGAGGTCAAAAACAGTGTCTCAGTTTTCTTTTTGATTGTTTTGTTGATTAGTTATGATTTTTTGAAGTTTGACTTTCGAAATCTAGCTAATTTTTCGAAATAAACCCTTCTAACTCAAGTAGCAAACGGTTTAAAGAAAAACTGAGACACGGTTTTGGACTTGCGGTATTTTCCAAACGGTTATCCAAATTTCAGTTGAAATGATAAAACACTAAGGGAGACTAAATTTTTTTTTAACAATTAAAATCGTAGATCGGACGGAAACATGTTTGCGGAGGGGCTCGTGATGAGCCCAAGTATACGGGCAACGAGAAGCCAAACGCCGCGCGGGGTGAAATCGCCATGTTGCTGGAACTATGCTCTACTACAGACACTGTCAACGCTTTCACAACTCTTCTCAGTTGGCCAAAATATGTTTTCGCTATAACTCGAAAACTAAATTACATTTTAACTTGGATTTTTCGAATATCGAAATATTCGAACAGCTCCACATATTCAGAAATTACTAAATGTGATAATTGAAAAAAAGTAAATGTCAAAAAGTCTCCTGTGTATCCTTAAGTTAAGGTCCGAACATTTTCGTAATTTTAAAGTATCACAAAACGAAACTTGTTCTATTTCGTCTCCATAATTACTGTGGAAATGTTTGGAACTGTACCTCTTGTCTGCGTTTGAAAGATGTTTCCATGTCGAGTCTGTTCTCCAGCTCCCTCATCTGAAAACACGGTAAATACCCAGTGTAAATAAAAACACTTAGGTTCTTAGCTTTGTTTTGAAAAGCATAAATAGTTTTACTTCCATTCAAAATTCTAAAAAGCCTAATAATAACAGCTACTCGTTTTGCCTGCCCTACACGGATCAGGTTCGTTGCAACATTCGCTATACTGAAAGTTCTGAACAAAAGAAAGCGAGTCAATTTTGCACAGCACTTTTCAGCCCTGGTATCGCTAGTTCTCGTTAATGATTCTAAATGTAGTAGCACCTTGCTGTTCATTCTGTCAAAGGCTGGTTTCTCCACGGTCGAGTCTTCAAGGTAAGATAGCTTCAGCTCCATTGACTGCACCTAGAACATGGATTTTTGGTGTCAAACGTTGAAAGCTCGATGAGTTGTGAGAGATAATTCGGCCTGACTAACAACTGAATGACATTTATAGCACCTGGTTCTTCAGTATCCGGAATAGTTTCTAGAATAATGTCAGGGGCTCACAAGAAAGATGACGTATGTTCCTACAGGAGGGTATACACACATTTTCAGAAGGGGGATTCCGATAGATGTCCCACCCTGATAGTCATTGTGGGAGACCTGGGACGAGGGATCTCTAATTTTTGGTATTCAGTTTCATTCCAAAGAACTCAACAATCTTTCTTATTTCATGCATGATTGTACAGTTTGTTGATGTTTAGCTAGTCTTAGTCTCAAGTTATAAAACTGCTCCCTCCCATCCGCAAACCCCTGCCTCTCCCCTCTTGCTGCCTTCTCCCTTCTGTTCTTCCCTTATTAAAGTTCTGATTACTCATAAGACTTCCCTACCAGTCTTAGTTCAGCTAGACTGAATGCTTGAAAACAGCCGGATAAAAGATTTTATCATTCACCTTTAAGTGTTTAAATAGATTAAGATCAAGGTATTTAGATAGCAGATTATCTAGATTATCAACGGGTCATTTCAGTCGTGCAAGGAGTCGGCGTTAGAGCCCAGTCTCGCTCGAAACCAACCTTAGACTCAAGAGCCTCCTTGGCAGAGATCAAATCCTGGATTTCACTCTCTTTCTCCCGTAACTGCGCCTGCGCGAGGGAAAGCTAAAAACAAAAAAGAAAAATAAGTCATATCAATAAAAGAATCGAAACGTTTGAAAGTAGTCCTTGAGAGGGCTGGGGAGAGGATCCAGGATTCTAGGAAGACCTAAATTTTTCAAGGATACTTCGATGGCAGTAAATCAAAATGAGTAAATACCTTCTGAGAAAATCAACTCGAACACTAGTCTACCATCTCAAAAACGGACAGATCTCCCTTTTCTACAATATTGTCACACCTTCTTCAAGCGACTACTTCAAGTCCAGTTTTCACGATTTCTTGTCGACTAGCTTACCTTCAAACGGAAGTTGGGCAAAAGCAAAAGCAAGGTTTAGGAATAGAGAGAGCCGGGCGGAAAAGAAAACAGTAAACGAAAAATCTTACTTGACTCATGAGCGATCTGTTCTTTTGAGTCAGGTTGTCAATGTCCTCCTCATCTTCCTCGACCTTTGAAGAAAGCTCATTGTTCTCTTTTAGCAGAGCCACGTATCGGTTCTCAGCCTGAAAAAAACAAGTGTGGGTTCCTTAAATAACATATCAGTTTTTTCATTTTACGAGAAAAAAATACAAGAGCCGTACTGTAAATTCATTAATTACAGAGCTCTAATTTTTACTTACTAAACAATATGGTACAAAAATCAACACCACACATTTCTTATGGTTTCAAGGTGCGCATACAAGCTGTAGAAGGCCTTTGAACAACCCAAGGAGACGTTTCACCCAAACCACCCTTTTGGCGATTTTTAAACATATTTTTGATGATTTCGCTGTCCATAGATTAAAGTTTTAAAAATCCGATCACACGATCGCAGACTGAATGAAAGGAAAGAAACTTGAGAACTTTGGTCGTTCTTAAACAAGTTTAGTTTTGTAGAGAAGTTTAAGAATAAATTTCGGGGGTAATACTTAACAGAAAAACGCAAAACCGCCCTCAAACCAAAGCTGCACTTACGCCCGTTCAGGAAGGAAGGGTTTGGTGATTGTACTCAATGGTCAACAACTTATTTCAACTCCCTCACTACCCACTAAAATCTAATCCATTTACTCCCCCTTAACTATTTTATCTCTTTCTTGAACAAGACTCCGCCTGAAGTTTGTGGGTGCTAACTTCACTATCTAATTTCACTAATAACTGGTTCAACCCCAAGTTTTAAAATTACTTTTGCGTAACTTGCCTAAAACTTCAACGGCGATGATTCTAAATTAACAACTTTGAGTCAATTTTACTCGCAGATGCACCGGATAGATTTTCTTATAAACAAGTTGGAAATTACTTTTAGAATGAACTGCCGTTGGCAACCAGCTAAGTGGTCACGATCTTTATCAAAACAAAATAAATACCACAGCAATATCACCATTCCTATCTAATTGCATTCCTAAGGATAATACATATCATTATCACACCCACTATCAGTATCAGTAACATCCTATCAGTAATGTTACAGTATTATGGCCTCCAGCTAGCTTACCTCCTTTTTCCCTCTCGAAATCGTGTCGTACTGTGACTGTAGATCTTTAAGCTCCTCCTCGAGTTGTGATTTTGCTTTCTGTGCCTTCATTGCAGCAAACTCAGTGTCTTCAAGCTAATGATAATAAAAAAATTCAAGATGTTGGACTCTACAGTGACGTCGTTCTGCAAATAAAGCTAGGGGCAAAAACGCTTTTGAGATCAACTTAAAAACTTTGCGATTTAACTGGTATTATCCCAAGAAAAAGCCAAATAACATCTGCACCATTGGAGGCAATGTTAAGTGTGGCTGCTAAAGATGACAAGAGAAATTTGTCTAACCTACTCTAAGAAAAGAAAAAGTTTAAAATGCTACTTAAGGGAACTCAGAAAGCTATCGTCAAACGCAAATGAGCTGGACGCCCGGTATTAAGCAACACTAAGGGATGGACCATTAGATATTTATAACTTTAAGCCTGAAAAAAAAAAACTGTAGAACAAAATGGCAAGCAAACGATAACATAATAAAAAAAATTCTGCAGCGTTTTGAGCCGAAAAAGAAAATCTTGCGGCGAACAAATTGTCAATCCCCCTCAAATATCTAATGGTCCGTCCCTAACATCGAGTGCATGGGGGCAGAGAGGCGTGAGCGTGGCGTAAGGGCGGCTAGTTCTAAAACTGCCACGACTGCAAAATGCGGAGAAACGCCAAATGACATCTTACCTTGTTCTTCAGTGCCTTCATCTGATTTCTCTCTTTTGGGTACTTCGCCGACTGTAGAAAAAAACAGTCAAAAACCTATCACAAGCCCATTTTTTAAAACTTATCATTTGACTTCATTATAACTTTTGTTACACTGGCCACAGCGGGGGCGACAAAAACTGTTGGTAGCTATCATTGCTGTAGATGACTAGTGAGGTTTTAATGGTTTTTAGCAGAATCGAAAGACAAGCAAACGATGACATAATAAAAAATCCTGCAGCATCTTGAACCGTATTTTTTTTTCACACATGAGTTCTGTCATGTGTGAACCCGAGCCTGCCAAGCACGTTTATGAGAGAGCTTTTAACATTACTAAGACGGTACGCCTGCGCCGTAGACAACCTAAACCTCCGGTATCGCCGGACGCTTTGAAGAGCTAGGGCCGGCCGCAACGCAGCCACAAGATCGTCCACAAATAGCATTTATCTACAACCAAAAATCCTCTCAAGTTTAACAACAACCTACGGTTTTTTTCTTGCCGCTAATAAACAAGGTAAGGAAGGGTGGGCGGGGCACTACACGTGGGTTGTTTTCTCTGACCTTTATTAAGAAGTAAATACTTCGCGAAATATTGACTAATCAACCCTTATTCTGCTAAAGTCATAAAGTTTCAACGCAATTACAAACTTCAGAATTTGTTGAAGCAGTGGACTATTTCAGAATCTACTTGTAAAGGAAAAAAAAGAAGAATGATCACTTTGTAAGTTTTTAAGCAGTGGTTTCAAAGTTAGAATATTTTTTGTTTTAATTGAAACCATTTTTAGCAAGATAAAGGTTAATACAAACAAATTTACTGCTGCACTTGAGCTAAGATGTTCTGTATCGGGGTAGAAGAGGATGGGAGAAATACAGGAAGAGGAAGGAAGCTGATGTACGTCACAAGTGACTAAATTATACTGTTTCAAAGTGTTCCAGAAGGAGTGTTGCTCTTCATCTATTAATTACCTGGCTCTCAATAACTAACTGAGCATCTTTCAATAAAGCTTTTGTCTTCTTTAATTCTCGCTTGAGTTTCTTTTCATTCTCTGCATCTCCGCGGTCGTAGTGGTCACGCAACTCGATAAATCTTCGCTCCGCGTCACGCTTGCCCTGTAACGTAACGTTTAATTGCTAACGTAACGTGGATTTATGTACGAGCAAATGAACGAATTAGAAAATTACTTGAATACTTTATTTGAATTATTGCCGTTAAAATGATGAATATTTTATACACGAGCCCGTGTCTTGTGTTAAATCAGTTAATCGCCATAAATGGTTGGTTACCAGTTAAAAATGGTACGTTAAATTGGATTGCATTTCTTTGACAGTGATAAAGGTTGCGAAAGAAAGAAAGAAAGAAAGAAAGAAATGGAGAAAGAAAGAAAGAAATGGAGAAAGAAAGAAAGAAAGAAATGGAGAAAGAAAGAAAGAAAGAAAGAAAGAAAGAAAGAAAGAAATGGATGAGAAAGAAAGAAAGAAAGAAAGAAAGAAAGAAAGAAAGAAAGAAAGAAAGAAAGAAAGAAAGAAAGAAAGAAAGAA
>JAOBAT010143829.1:0-11318 GCA_026413305.1 Hydrozoanthus tunicans
TGTTGGATATGAGATGATTTATAGCCAACTCGGCGCTACGCGCCTCGTCGGCTATTTACCATCTCATATCCAACGCGTGCTCTTGGAATAATTGTTAAATATTAGTTCCAGCTAAAACTGAAGAAGGACATGATCGAAACATGTTTGGTTTAAAAAAATGTTCTTTTCCTTAAATGCATTACAAGTCTGCTTCTCATACTTAAAAAATATTCAGGAAACACTTGCAATTTTTTAATCTCTAATTGTGACGTTTAAAACTTTTTTTCTTTTCTAATGAACAAACAAATTTTTTCCGCAGAGTTACCAGCTGTTCATTGCTTTGGCAGCATCACTTGTGTTGTCTGTGTCCTGCCAGCTGGGCCCTGCAAGAAAGAAACATCCGTGTGCAGTCGCTCTTGAAAACAACTCCGGAGACAGTTGCACTCCTCACCTTTTTGCTGTCAGAACGGGTAGTCAGTTAATCCTGTGCAAAACCCAGAATAAAACTGAGCTTGAGCAAAAACTAAACTGCTCTGAAAACTCCAGAAGATCCAGAGCTTCTCTCCCCCCTCGGCTTGTGCGCAGGAATGCGCCGGGGAGAGACAAAATGAACTGTGTCAATCAAGGTCGCGATACAAGAAACGGGCACCAGTTGCCTTGCAAAGTGTGTAGGTAGGTCGTTCATTCCTGAAGACTGAAACCAGGAAAACATCACTTAGAACAAAGTGTATAAAATAACAATTTATCAACAGCAACGAACTCTATAATCAAGTGCGTCGCAAAAAGTTTGTAGTATTGCATTAAATTTTAAAACATAACTTTACGAAAGATTTTTTCAGTGAGAGAAAGGGGGGGGAGGGTAATGGGAACGCGTGCGCGCGATGTGTATGCCCAAAAAAGGGCTTTTTTAAATAAAATAACTTTCCAAGATGGAACAAGTGCAACATTTAGTGTAGGGCTTTAAGAACGTTTAGTTTTCCCCGTCCCCCCTTTTCTTTCTCACAGTTGATGAACACAATCCTATTATGCTAACAAACTTCATTTACCGTTTGCAGCTTCGATCAGCCTATCGACCATGATCCCCAAGTACAAGTTTATCCCGAGACAATCCCTCACGAGATATGTGATCTTAAAACAAGAGGTCAGATGGTAACCGTTATACAACTTGGCTTTCAACTTGGTGAATGTGTCCAAAAGACAGAGTATTATCCTGTTCTACGCTGGAACTCAGAAGCTGACGATGCTTTTATACAAGACGCTACCCTCACTGAGCGAAACAATGGCCAGCCCACGTACGTTCAAAACTGGGTGGAAGGCCATAAAATGTACAACGCCACGTGTGAGTTTCAGCTGATCAAAGGTTTCAAGCTTGGGTATACATGACCCAAGAGGATAGCAACATTCACTACAACCAATCAGCTTTCGTGTACGCTATTCAATAACAAGCGGCGTCTGCTGAAAACCTCGGCAAGTAAATACTCAGTGAATAGGCTTTTTGATAAAAATAAAGAGTAGGGGAGGGGAGGGTTGGTTTTCCCTTTTTATATCAATGAGGTTGCTGTAGTGTTCAACGATTTTCTTACCGGTTGGCCTGTCTACGCTAATAGAATATAAACTGATTAACTTAACAGCTAAACGTTTTTTATGCTCTCTAACAATCAATGCAAGTCACGTGTGAACAAAATAGTTACCATGGCTGTGCTTAGAAAAAATCAGGAATTTTTTGCTTTTTCGAACGGTTTTATTTCTCGGTTTCGCATGCACCAAGATTATGTACGCAAATAAAACGAAACAAAAAAAAAACTAATTAACAGCGCCTTTGTTTGCATGCATTTTTATAAATTCATGTGTTCACATTTTTCCATCAGTACATCATCAATTTCTGCAACATATTTCTCTACAATAGAACTCCGCGACGCTGTACGTGGAATCTGTGTGACCATACTAGTGACTCCATTTTTTGTTTCCAAAGGTTAGACGAGTTATAGTTTAATGAAAAACAACCATAGAGTTTCAGTTCTTTTATTATTTGTGCACAGTCCTCCTCAACACCGTTCAAAAACTTTGTACAAGTCCGGGAGGTTGGCAATCTGCAAAAGTGTCCCGTCGTCCGCTAATCGTTTGGGGGGAACAAGTCCTGAGCGGAATACAGGAAACAGGACGTGTTCTACTTTCCATTTCCAAGAGTCCTTGTCGGGTTTTGACCCGTCACTCGTCGTGTCCCTTTGAGAAGCGCCCTCATTCGTCTCTCTCATTTCTGCATCTCCCTCCCTCTCATGAATCCCTTTCGTTTCCTCTTCAGTTCCAAATGGATCAGGTTTAAAGGCGTAAAACCGGCTGCACTCTCGTGCAAATGTCTCAAAACAGGACTGTTCTGAATCCCAGTCAACCTTAAAAACATAAAAACAATTTGTAACTAGCTATAAAACACTTATTAACCGATAGCGAGCGCTTTACTGGAAAATATCAGATCGAGAGCTTGAAATACGGACCGAGCGAGCAAGACTCGTACCACAATCCCGAGGTCTAAAGGTTGCCCAGTAATAACTGACTAAATGACGTTAAGTAGTAAAGTTTTTTTGAACGCTGCTCACTACGAAAATACGCTCGAGCAAAGCCTGGGGAAGAAAACGGATGTATTCTTATGTTTTCATGGTTTAGTGTGGACACAAATCACTTTATGTTTTTAATAAATGAAAGCGGAGGCTTTCAAAAACGTATTAGTGTGAATTGGGTGTAAGTCTCCACAATGTCCTAAAATACAAATTCTGAAATTTTAATGACTTTGAAAAACTTAAAAAGCGAGGTACACTATACCTCCGTCACCATTCTCAGTACAAACATCGGAAGCTCGTTCATACAGGGAGCGTAGCCCTCCAGGAGGAGGGGCAGTGACAGCAACTGTCCTTCCTGGTTGATTTCAACTGAGAAGTAATCTAGCAACATTTCAGCTTTCTCCTTGAGATGGTTGACAATATGTGTTGCAAGATGTTCTTTAGGCCCATCATCTTCCGTCCACCCACTCTCCTCTAAGTCAAGTGCCAACAAGGCCAGCTCGTACAGAGGTGCAGGGCTGGATAACCTGTCAGAAGATATCATAAATATATTTTAACATGTAATAAGCTAAGAACATCAAAGCGACCCACCATCTGAGGCAGCTGTAACTGACCACACCTCTAGCTTGGGCATACTTTTAGATTCAGGGTGTTTTTGTAAACACAGCAGCAATCAGCTTCTGTTTTACAAACAAGATTCTGGAGTCCTCGTAAAAGAATTAGAACACTTGAACTAAATGATGCCAGTGTTAAGAACAAAACATTAAGTTAATATCATTTCATGCTAACTCGATCTGAACTAGTATAATAGGTGGGTTTCAGTCATTGTTATTAATTGTTATTAATAAGTTAGCTGTTATCTGATTGATGGTTTGAGACAAAAGTTTTTTTGGTCATATCTCAAAGGTGTTTGGATTTGAAAGGGGTTCATTTTGTAAACACTATGTAAGCTGAAATCTGTGTATATTGTTCCCACAGATTTCTGGCTTTCATTTTTAAGAACTTTTAAAGGGTTAATTAACAACTCTGGCGCCAGAGCACTGACTGGTTGATAACAAGATTATCATTTATTCAGAGAGAAGTGTCATGCTGATTCCCAGGACCACCTATTTTATGTGACAAAATCCTTTAAATACAAACCTACTGAAACTACAACTTGAAGAATGATGTGTAGAAACAATAATCATTTCTTATCTCATTACTTTTTCTTCCAAATTCAAGGACATGTAATAAGTTTTTAAAAGATTTTCAGAATTCAGTAAACTCAAGTGCATTTTAAAATAATTATGGTAACCAACTGATAGACTTTTAAAAACTGCACTATAGTCAGATTGTTTCCTACAGACCTTAAGAAACCAAGGTTTCCAAACTTGAACAGCAATATCTGATAGAAAAGTTCTCTGCTGATGCTTGTCACATTAGCTAGATAAAGCTTAGTGCTGTGTTGGATCAGCGCTAGAGACTGGTTCACACAGCCGACAAACTTGTGATCTTCGAAGAGTTCCTTTAAACCTCGGTGAGCAGCTTCGTCAATGGCTTTGCGAAGGTTTAACACACTTGTCAGTCGAATTTCCCTGTAGTACTGAGTGTCACTTTTGGATGAGCTCTTATTTTCTGCAAGAGCAGCTCCATCAGTGGGTCTTGCACCTTTGCCTCCTAACAAGAAAAATTTTTTAAAATTACATCTTATAATCTACTGTAGCATTTCAGTAAAAATATGGCATTGTCACATAGTGGCTAGAATACAAGAATCACTTTAAATGCATCATGCTAAAATACTTGTTTTAAAAACAATATACTGTCAATGGATTTTGGTTGTTAAACTTTATCAATTTGTCATTTAGACTACTAAGTAGAAATTTTTACCTAAACAAAGGGAAAAGGAACTCTGCTTGTATTGTTGATCAAGTATTAATTTTGTGTTGTTTTTATGAGATTTTGACACATGGAGTCACAAGAGAACAGTCAATAGGACACAAGGTCTACTGCGAGGTCTGCCACCTGGGACCTATGGTTTAATGTCCTTATATAAGAATATTGTTATGTGTTATGTTCCCCTTGAGTGCATGACCTTTAGTGCATGCATCTTATGTATCTAGCATTCTTGACTACATTATTACAATAATTATACACAGGATATTAAGATATCACTGATTATTTTTTATTTACAAAATATAGAATCGAGTAGAAAAAAACCATGAACTTTGATTGGCTGTTCAGAGAAAATCAAATACTCTCATCTTCTTGTCACCATGGAAACCAGCAATAGCCAAAAGCCTGGTGGGCAACACTGACTTGCGAAAGGATATTTTAGGTCCATCTTTATTTATATACTGTACTGGAAAATAACTTGAAACTTAGAAATGCTCATACCTGAGGTCTGTTTGTCAGTGACATCATCACCACAACCACCATTGTTTGTTTCTTTATTGATTGGTTCACTGTTTTTTTCATCAACTTCTAAAACCTCGGCTATATTCGTTGAATTACTGCTACTAGGACTGTCTCTCTTCCCGCTTCTGGAACAAACACAGCAAAGATTTCATCTAAGTTCATGTCTTTATCTTTAAACAGAACCTAAGTTTAAACTTCACACAGATCAGAAATCATGCTATTTACATACTAACATGGTGTAGTTTACAGAGCTTATGGTGCATGAAATTCGAGATCAGATGTTGACATAAAATATCTGGGCTTGAAAACTACACACACATACAGTCTGACGTCAAGTTCCCAACCAAAACACTTGTACTGTAGTTCAACCTGTGGCTACATCTGGGGATAGAGTCAACCAAAATTTAAACCATACTACCTATGCTAGTGTAACTTAATGTTAATCTCTTAGAACTGCAAGTCACTGAATCTTGAGTGTTATTAAGTTTAACTTACAAATAAACACTGGACAATGCAGCTTGTACTTAAAAACAAGTCTGGAAATGCTGCAGAACAAATACATGGTACGTATCAACTATATGTAGATAAAACAGTGCTGACCTGGTGTTTTCAAAGTTGTTGTTGTGGCCTCTATCAACGGGTGGCAGAAATACATGAAGGGTTTGTTCCCTGTTGTCTGTGCGCACCAACTGATGATCATAAACTCTTCCAGAGCTGCCACTGGGTGTCTTGCAGCTTGATTCTACAATACAACATAATTGTGTATAAATCCATTAATCATGCACTCTGAATATTCAAGAGGGTTCAAATATGAAAAATTCCAAGAAATGCAATGGCCATTGACAGTACAATTTCAATAGAATACTAAGTTACTAAACTTTGCTAAAAGATTAGCTTTTGGAAATTTCATATCAAATTCTTATCATATAAACATTTCACTCTCACAGCTTTTATGTAGGTCACTTTTCTCCAATTTTGCAGACCCTTTTCTGTGTGGGAGTCACATTATAGAAAACAATTTAATCATCATTACAGTCAAGCCTCAGTTTTCCATTCTCAATTATCAGCCAATTATCTGGACTTTCTTATCCATACTGATGAAAAGACAATTAATCCTTCTGATTT
This sequence comes from Hydrozoanthus tunicans, assembly GCA_026413305.1. Taxonomy (NCBI): domain Eukaryota; kingdom Metazoa; phylum Cnidaria; class Anthozoa; order Zoantharia; family Hydrozoanthidae; genus Hydrozoanthus; species Hydrozoanthus tunicans. The sequence continues at coordinate 6,054 of JAOBAT010143829.1, forward strand.
GAGTTTAAAACTCCAGGTTTCAATCAACTTCACTTTGAAAAGTGCGAGCAGCATGAAATAAACAATGTATTTTTACTGTCTTTCCTTGAACCAAACAAGCATGCCCAAACATTTTTTAAAAACCCTTTGAACCTTGAACACACTCACACTTGAAAGAGCAACTTTCTTATTCCACATGTATATGATCAAAACATACAGGCTGTACATAATTGATATGAAATATTTAACAATTATTCAATTAAATAAATTTTGATTTTTTTACTTCCTTTATTACATTACTGTCTCATTAGTGTTCTTATTTTTCATTATCCAGATTTGCAAATGAAGAGCCTAGTGCAAAAATGGCATAAGTGACTTTACATCAAATATGCTTACATGTAATTCTCCCAGTAATTCTGGAGAGATAAAAGGGCTAATAAAGGGAGAATTGAGAACTTTATTAAAAGTCACCTACATCATTTTGTCACCAGACTCTTTAATTAATAATCTGGACCATTTATTCAAGTCTGGATAACAGAAGTTTGACTGTATAAGCATTCACCAGGCCTTACCACCACTGATATCAACCACAGGGACTGGGGCACCTGGCAACAGAGCTTGAGTGAAGTATGTTCTAGATTCATTTGCACCCAGTAATTTTTCCTCAATCGACTTCTGTATTGCTTCAATTATTGAATCTTCATGGAGGAAGTGAACTTCATGTTTGGTTGGATGAACATTAACATCTACATTTGCTGATGCAATCTCAAGGCTCATGTAAATGAATGGCTGCATGCCCTTTGGGAGGTATGCTTCATAAACTGTCTGAATGGCCTTTCGCAAGGCAGTTGAATCAACAAGCCTATGGTTTATGAACAACAGAAATATCAACTTCTTCACTGAATAGTTAGCATTTGAAATATGAGCATGCATCTTGAAGGAGTATTTCGCATCATGGAGGCTTACTTCCAGTAGTTCCTTAGCAACCGAGGGTCCATAGATAGTGCGGATATTATCAACAATCGTAGCAGATGTACTTGTCCTCACACTAGCCATATTTTCTCCCTGCTTCTTCAAAGTAAAAGCAACACCTGAATTATGAATTGCATATTTACTGACAACATCCATGACTTTAGTATATTCCTCTCCAGGGCTTTTAAGAGCCTTGCGCCTAGTGGAAACATTGTAGAATAAATCTTCTACACTGATTTGTGTCCCTCTGTTGCCTGCGCACGGTTTAGGCTCCGCCGATTGCCCGGGACGAGGTGAAATAAGTTTGCCGTCAGAATAGCAGGCCTTGAAGGCACAGTTCGAGTCTGAAGTCCGTGTAGTTATTGTGACATGAGCTACGTGGCTTATGCTAGCAAGAGCCTCTCCACGAAAGCCGTATGTGTTAATACTCGATAAGTCCTCGAACTTGTTAAGCTTGCTTGTCGTGAATCTTTCACAAACAATGTTCATGTCGTCCTTTCGGATACCGCATCCATTGTCTTGAATTTGCAACAACTTCAGTCCCCCAGATTTGACAGTAACTGTAATCGAGGTTGACTTTGCATCTAAGCTATTTTCTATCATTTCTTTCAAGGCATTTGCAGGCCTCTGGATGACTTCACCCGCTGCTATTCGGTTGACTACAGTTTCGTCCAATCTCTTTATGGAAGGAGCTGCCGCCATCTTGGAGACTTTCCCGCGTCTTTTCTAATTTTGGTCGCGAGAGACTAGGCTGAGATGACATGCGCCTGCGCACAAGGCGTAACCGCTGAGTTTGTGTTTTGATACCAAACGTTCAAAAACAACATGGATCTTGGACATGGAATGAAAGAAGAGTTCCAAGAGATCCGAAATATATACAATCATGGAAGGGATCACGTCGAAATTTCTGCAGTTTTGATAGATCCTATTCAAGAATTAATCTGGGCAGGAAATCAGTCGGTGAGTTCAGCTTTAATAATAGATAAATGTGTTATAATATTTTCGACTACTAAAAAACTGACACTACTATATTTCTAAAAAGTTTTTGATTTTCGTTTTATTTCAAATTATATCAAAAAGCAAAACAAATGTAAAAGATTATAACCTGGAGCATTGGGTTTTGGCATTGCTAACACTGCCAAACTGAAAGGCAGTCATATTTTTATCTCATGCACGCTGACAAACAGTGACACACTGTACATGAGATTATTTGCTACACTTTTCGACTCATTATAATATTGTTGGGGATTGAAGGTATCCTGTATCACTTTGTCTGTGATTTGATTTCAGATTAAGTGCAGTGCTGTTTTGTTTAGTGAGTTTTCAGATTTTTAGGGTTGAAATGTTTCTAGGTGTTTTAAAAATTTTATCTTCAAGAGGTTATAAACAAACCACTGACAGCTGATTTCCTAGAATGGCTCACTGTTTTGTATGTCAGTATGTCGGAACATGTTACGTTAGATCATTTTGAGAGAGGTCAATTTTGACATGCTTTAATGAACCAAAGAGGATTATGGACAAGTGTCCATTTTTGGACATTGTTAAAACTTAATAGATACTTTTGAAAGCTTTAAACTGTAGTTTATGATACTTTTGAAGTTCATTCCTCATTAACCTGCTATATTTGATCAACTCTCATGAGATATTTAAGGAGAAGATAATGCCTCTAAACTGGCTTGACTTAAGGAATGAAACATTAGGAACAGTAGTTGTTCAAAGCTTGATTAGTGATAACCTTAAATAAATCTGATACAAAATATGTGCTTTGCGCTTTCTACCTAAGATTAGGGTAACAACTGGGCCTAGAATTTAAAAATTCATCTCCTAAAAAATTTTCCCAATCCAGTTCATTATTGAATTAGCATGTGCATTAAAACCTAATACATGTTATATTAGATTAGCCCCCAGTTGAAGTGGATACTCAAGGGCATGTATACTCAGAATGTAAAGCAAAATTCTCCCAAGCAGATTCCTTGATGTTCTAAGAGTATTAAAGAAGCAGGCTTGAAATGCATGCAAGAAGAAAGACAACAATTTTTTTAAGAAACAAGACATCCTTTGTTCATCCTATTCTTGATCATCTTCAGTTGTGAGGAAATGATTAGTTTAGGAAATTTGCTTATAAAGTGTTGGCTAATATAATTAGTTCAGATTATAATTTATGATAGTTTCATGCTGGTACTAGGGAGACTTTATCAACACAACATCAGTTGTGGTGTTGAGGCTAAAAGGGTTAATGTAAAGTTTTGTTAATATAAGGGCCACTTGACGTCATACTACGGCACCGAGCTACAGAGATACACCTCGTTCAAAGCTCATCATGAAGAAGTTCGACATCTCACAGCTGTTGACAGAGGAATCTTATCATTGGCCAGTAGTGGGATTCGTTTCACTTCTCGAGAAGGACTTCCAATATTTAACCTGAGGTATATTGCACTGCACCATGATACAATAATCATTATACTGAGTACAGCACTTGTTGGTTGGCTTGTGGGAAGTAAAATTCTCTTATCAACAAAGTGTAAAGTACACAATTTATCTTAGATTAAGGGTGGGATGCACTTTTTATGTCTTAGCTTATGGCCTACAAGTTATGGTGCCATAACTTGTAGTACAAACTCTATAACAATGAATATCATGATATTATTTTGTTTCAAGATGTTTAGAGAAAAAGTAAACTTTTTTCTAGTAGTAGTTATTTAATTATAACTGTAGGTTGTAACACTAGGATGAAGCTCACATGATTTTATTGTCAGTTCCTTTTTCATTCACTCATTTATTAAGTCAATCATTCATTCATTCTTTCAATATTCATTAATTTATTCATACATTAATATTTATTTTGTTTGCTGTGATGCTCTGTTGTTTTTTTTTAACTTTTTTAGATTAAGAACTAAAATATTTATACTTGATGACTTATTTGATAGTAAATACAAATGTGTATATTGCACTAATCAATTTTGTTCTCTTGGTTTCTTAGTGGGAATAATCTTACAGACCTGCAGTGCATGTTGCAAAAGGATAGCTCAACATTGCTAGTTGCTGGTCACCAGGGCACCATACTTGAGGTTGACCTTGGTAGAGGCAAGGTTACCAAGGAAGTCCATGTAAGTTAATCAAGAGACATGCTGGTGAAGCTCATAAGTAAAGAAAGTGTGTTACATGATATTGAGACTTATTATATGTATATTGAGTCAGTGACAGTTTTGTAAATAAGAACTCAACGTGTGTCAAAGTTATAAGCCAAGTGTTTGTCAGCTTTTGGCCAAATTAGGATGTAAATCACCCATTCTATTGTTTATGACTTGTTAAAGGAAAAATAAATGGACACCACAGACTGAAGTAAGTTCAGGCATAGATCTCAGTAACCCCCACCAATACTTGGAACCCGGATAGTTGAGGACTGACTGTGTGGTTATGTTGAGTCCTTTGTATTGAATTTCAGACTGAATCTGAACCAGGGATAGTGGTGTTGAAGGGGTCACAAAGACAAGTGTGTTGCGGTGATACTGCGGGGAAGGTATGGTAAACTTTAAATCTTAAGAATGGACCTTAACAGGTGAACACCTGTAGGGGGAGGAACAGGGAATAGGTAATGGAAAGGAATTAGAAAAGAAAACGCTAAGTTGCAGGAGTAAACTTTAAATCATTAGAAATGGTTCTTAACAGGTGAACACCTGGAGGGGGAAGATCGGAATTGGGAACAAGGAATAGATAATGGAAAGGAATTAGAAAAGAAAATGCCTAGTTGCAGGAGAGGTTGTTTTTTTCAGGCCCATAATAGACCTATTATTTTAAAGTAAGGTTCTTAAGTTCAAGGAAGTGCAGTCAAAAAAGAATTAAGGGACAAAAAAACGTGTAGTAAACATTTATCAAGTAAGGAGAATTCAGTATTTTTCCTATTTTGATGTAAATCAGAAAAATGTGGCTAGTATGAAAGATTCATGAAAAACAAAAAAAGATGAGGGTAGTTGTCTGAACTAAAGAGACAGCGAAAAGATTTTCGAGTCTAAATTAGAAGGTCAAGGAGAAAGAGCATTAGGGCTCAGGAGACAGCCAGGAAGGGAAAGAGGAACAACAGCGATAAAGAGGAAGAAACTGTAGTAGTAAGGAGGTAAGCCAGGAAGAAGCTGTAGTGCTTAGACAGGAAGGGAAAGAGGAACAACAGTGATAAAGAAGAAGAAACTGTAGTAGTAAGGAGGTAAGCCAGGAAGAAGCTGTAGTGCTTAGACAGGAAGGGAAAGAGGAACAACAGTGATAAAGAAGAAGAAACTGTAGTAGTAAGGAGGTAAGCCAGGAAGAAGCTGTAGTGCT
>JAOBAT010143840.1:0-11317 GCA_026413305.1 Hydrozoanthus tunicans
TTTCGTCACTCACTGAAAAAGACCCACTCGCTGCAGCCATTTTGAAACTTTCTTGGTTTCAATTTTAGCGCGAATCCGGAGGCGCGAAGTTGGAAACAGTGAAAAACAAGAATAAAAACACGTCAAACCGGTTTTTGTTCAAGTTATTTTTATTTAACCTTGAGTTAGTTAACTCTGAGTTTGTTTTGACTTAACCAGCCTTCGAGCAACGGCATTTTAACTCCGGGTTATTTAACTCAGAGTTAATCATTTTAACTCTGAGTTATCAATTAACTCTGAGTTAAAGTTAACCACCCTTCGAGCAACCGGGCCCAGGCGCAGTTGTTTAGTTGATGCCTTGAGGTTGCTCGCTGGACTTGAATTCGTTTGTTTGATTATGTAAAAGAGATCTATGGTAAAAGATCAATACACAACGCAACAAAGGCAAGAACATAACTACAGTAATGGACTGAAAAACTATGTAAAAAGTAAAAAGTAAAAACTATGTAAGGAGAATTTGGTTGTTGATATTAAATGACGCGCCTCTTTTATTGTTGATATTTGTTTGTTTGTTATTTCATAAAAGCAATAAAGCGTATCTTCCGTGTCTTTGGCCTGTGACGTAAACGCTCGGGGAATATGTTGGGAGAATTGAAGCCGAAGACGGCTCGTGACTTTCAAGTTTTTTATCAATTCTCCCAACATATTCTCCAAACGTTTATGTCACAGGCCAAAGACACGGAAAACGCGTTCTATTGCTAAATTATAATTTCGGTTTACACTACTGGGGACACAAGCTTGGCCCGGTTGCTCGAAGCTGAGTTAACTCTTAACTCAGAGTTAAATCGGCTAACTCTGAGTTAAATTTTAACTCAGAGTTATTTTTAGTGAGTACCTTACTAATCTACTGACTCCTGATCTTGAGCGCCAAACAGCTCGTAATCATGCACTACAACCGTGCGATCAAGTTCCTGTGGCGCTGCGTTTCTTTGCCAGTGGAAGTTTCCTTGAACTCATCGGGGATACCGTTGGGGACATGCCGAAGTGCACGGCGTCGAGAATTATCAGTCGCGTTTCTTTAGCTCTTGCCTCAAAACATCAGCAGTTCATCAAATGGCCAGAGTCCATCGCAGAGAAGCAAATTATCAAGCAAGGCTTTTATTACAAAGGAGGATTCCCAAATGTCGTCGGGTATATCGATGGAACACATATCCGGACCCAGGCGCCAACCGTGGATGAGAATGATTACGTAAACAGGAAAGGCTTTCATTCGATAAATGTACAGGGAGTTCGCGACCACAGAGGTAAGGCTTCAGTACTTGTTCCTTGTACTGTGGCGATGAACAGGATTTTTTTCTGTGAATCCAACCGAATGCTGACTGGGTTCAAGCAGGCATAACTGCTAGGAAGGCAGGAGGGGAGCGAGTTTTGGATCCAAGAAAACACAAAATAATCATAACAATAAAACAAACAGTATGTAGCCTCGCCTTGCAAGACAAAATTTGGGGACTGAGTAACAATCATTTAATGCACAAACTCTGTTTAAATCAAAAATTTAATAAGTAATCACCTGTCTCGAAGCCGTCGAGTCCGCTGAAGCTCGGTGTTTCTCCGAGAAACTGAAGAATTTTTTCACTTGCGCTTGACGGCTTTTTCGGCTCGGGTCCACCTCCGGTCTTTTTGGACTCGCCAGTTCTTTTCTTGCTGTTCCAACAAGATTTCACCATTTTTCTTTAACATCATGTGGGCTTCTTCTTGCCACCCCGACTGCATTTACTGCTACAGTTATGTCCTCCCAAGTTTGAGTTTTTCTTTTGTTTGTGATGTTATTATTTAATTTGGTCAATACTGACCGATTTTCTTCATACTTTTCAGTTATTATGGCGACTTCGAGTGGGGAAAAGTTTGGTTTCCTTTTTCTGTTTGATACAGAAACTACTTCGATTTCGTCACTCACTGAAAAACATCCATTCGCTGCAGCCATTTGAAACTTTCTTGGTTTCAAATTTAGCGCGAATCAGGAGGCGCTAAGTTGGAAACAGTGAAAAACAAGAAAAGAAACACGTCAAACCGGTTTTTGTTCAAGTTATTTTTATTTAACCTTGAGTTAGCTAGCTCTGAGTTTGTTTTGATTTAACCAGCCTTCGAGCAACGGCATTTTAACTCCGGGTTAGTTAACTCAGAGTTAATCATTTTAACTCTGAGTTATCAGTTAACTCTGAGTTAAAGTTAACCACCCTTCGAGCAACCGGGCCCAGGTCATTCATGCTCCGGTGTGAATGGCATAACAATGGGTTTTCACGAATCAGTCTGTCAGAATCACAGCTCACAAAGGTAGTTTGATTAACAACTATTCACAAATGATTCGTTAAGTTTTTCTGTTAATGGGCTTTTTTTTAATGATTGATCTGACCATTCGCCAACGTTTGCTGTTTCAGTTCAAGCAACCGCTGTGTACAAACTAAAGACAAATACGTCAGTCGTCACATTTCGTAGCAAAAATACGCGCAACGTGGAAAAATCTAAATCAGAGCTAGAGAGCTTACACTGGGCTGAACTAACTGGTCTTGGAAATCCTTCAGAAGCCTATGTTAGTCTTCTAGTAAAAACCATTAACGCCTTTAATACATGCTTTCCGCTGCATGAAATAGGTCAAAGCCAAAAAAATCAATCTATGTAAAGCCTTGGTTTTCTAAGGTCTTTCTAAATCAGTCAGAAAAAAGAATTCCTTATACAAACGCTTTCATAAAAACCCTAATTTAAACAATGAGAATAATTACAAAGGCCATAAAAACAAATTAAATAATTCCATTAAAATTGCAAAACGATTACATTATGAGAAAAAACTGGACGAGTTTAAGTCAAATGCTAAAGGCACCTGCATAGAAAGTATTTTAAATGAGATTCTAAATAGGAAAAAACACAACGACGGATTAACACTTTAAGTTGACTCGTCTGAAATTTCCGATCCTGTCAAAACAGTCAATCATTTTGCCAAACACTTGACAAATATTGGCCCTGGCATAGCCAAAAAAAATCCCACATTCTAACAAATCTCATTAATGTTTCTTACCAGAAAACCTAGTAAATTCTTTATTCTTAGAGCCCGTCAACGAAATTAAAACAATTGAGATATGCCGGCGGTAGTATTCGTTCTAGTGACGCATTTAGCTATGGAAAAGTTTCTATGGGAGTAGTTAAGGAAACAATTAATGTTATTTCTTATCCTGTTGCCTGGGTTTTCAATCCGTCCATCAGTTAACTCTGGAATAGTTCAACACCAATTAAAAACACATAGTATCGTTCCTTTATATAAGTATGGAAAACGCGGAATTTTTACAAATGATAGACCCATTTCAGTTCTTCATGCCTTCTAAAAAATTCTCGAGAAAGTGACTTATAATAGACCTTTGAATTTCTTAAAATTAGTAAGTATAAAATCCTGTCTGACAGCCAAAATAGTTTTCGAAAGCACTATATGCCTTAGCTCATCTACATTATAAGACTTCTTCTAGTATCGATAGTAAGCATTTTACTGTAGGGATCTTTATTGACTTGTCCAAGCCTTTTGATACAGTTGATAATATTTTACTTGAAAAATTGAGCTTCCTTGCTGTTATTTACTCAATTGACTTAATTTATTGTTAAACTTAGTGTAAGATCTAATGGCAAATAAAAGAATGAATGAATGAGCTAGAACAGTAGAGTTTGCTCATGGGTATAACACTTGGCACGTGTGAAGTTCAACGTTTAAAACAGGCTTTAGGTAACATCGGCGACAGTGGCTAACAAAAAACACACTGTTCATGGATAAGTTGCTTTCTCGACAAAAGAGATAAAAAGTGAGTGAAGATTGAGAACATTTTCTGTAGGAGGTCTCATAATAGCAGAAACTTTAAGTTGGGTGTACTGTGCATTCCAACGTGCAGTTATTGTATTCACTATTGTTTTCGGTCGTCATGCATCCTGTTTGTTTAATCCGACGAAGGACCCATGCTTGAAACGACAACCATTCAAACCACCATCGCCGAACGAAGTCACTAAAATGATCAATTCTTCAAAATGAAGTTTTCTTAGACGTTAGCAACTTCGAGGGGAGCCTTGCCACTAGAAACAGGGAAAAATCTAACTTTAGCCAATCAACAGCATCAACAAAGAACCGATTTAAACACGAGGTTCCAGTATTAAAAAGGGGTGAGCCCAGGGCCTTCACACGTTCAGTTGCCAATCACCTGCTGTCGAGTTAACATCTACAAAGGTCTCTGCTCTCTGCCAGCTGTGGCGTTTTATTTGCAAATAGATTAGTTTTGCAATTTCAAAATATAGCAAGCAATCTTCGTTTGTGTATGGCTCATTCTTGCTTCTGAGCCTTGCCATGACGGTATTCGGCTGATTTTAATTTAACTAGAGTTACAACTATGAATTTTAATTCCTGAAGCAAAGTTTAACCGAATAAAATGACGACAAAATGCAGGCCTCGATCGACGTTGTTTGTCAAATTTGCTCTTGCGAAGCACGCGCAAATTTCGAATTGCTCTGGCGATAAATTTCGTATATTTTAATTCTTTTCAGCAGCCTTTCACAACGTACGCCTACCAGTAGAACGGTATTATATGCCAATGACTTCATTTACTTTTAAAAATATGAAACTGTTTCACGATTATGGTGGAAATGACCTCGAATTGTTGAAAGTGTGTTGTTTCTTTTACCAATGGCCGCCATTGCATTTCAAAATTTATTCAAATTTCATGAAAAGGCTCGAAAAAGGGGCGGGCCCTAACCCTTTTACCTTTATACTGGAACCTCGTGTTTAACCCAGTCAAGGAAATAGAAAATGTCTCGATAACGTGGGATTCGAACCAGTGACCTACGAAACCGATCTACGTCGCTCTAATCAACTGAGGTAAGCGGGGAGTTCGCCGGGTAACGCATTAATAGATCGAGTCGTTGATTATACTGTAAGGCAAAGAAACGCGGATTATTCGGCCCCATTTCGAGAGGCAAAGCTTCCCTCATGTATCTGTAGATTAATGGAGCCAATCTTAGTAGAAGTAATATAACCTGTTTTTGTGCAATTTAAAGTATAATGGAACTAAAAATTGATATTTTGTAGAAAAACATTTTGTTTTTTGATCAACTTTTGAAAACCATCAGTTAAGGGAATTTACAATTTAAGCAGGTGCAAAACGTTTAATAGGTTTTGACACATCCAATGCAAACGAGCTCGTACCGCTTTGAGGAAATAAAATTGAATTTATCGAACAAGCATGTTTCGATCGCCAAGGTCATCTTCAGAGAGGTAAAACACTGAAATGCTTTAACTGAATACCAATGACAAGAAACTCCTGGTGGCTTTGGAAAGCTAAAGCCTATTAGAGTTCAAGAGAGATAATATCTGAAGATTAAATTGAACCTGTCTCGATTCTAAACAATGCCCTTGATATATTTGGTCTCTTTTCCAGCTGACAACATATTTCGAAAGATGATGTTTAACCAGGTTTATCAGAAAGTATATTACTTTTAGCCTAAGCGAAGTTAGGAATCACTCTCTGAAGTTCTCATTTGAAAAGGTAATGGAGAAGCTGTGCGGAGTTTTGGTTGGTCTAAGTTTGATTTCTCTAGTTTGGGGTCATGGTTATATAGCTGACCCGCCCGGACGGGCGTCGGCCTGGAGGTACGGCTTTCCCACGCCCGTCAACGTCGACGATAACGGAATCAGATGTGGAGGGGAGCCACAAAACGTTTTCGAGGAAGGTAAATGCGGCGTGTGTGGCGATCACTACAAGGTGAGCTTCCTTACAAATTTCGTTTTGTCCTTTGTAAAATCAATTTATGCGTTGGCTACCACTGACGAAAAACATAGAAAACCGCTCCAAATGGACATTGTTTTTTGCTATCTTCGTGCTTGTTTTGAAAAACAGATAAGAACGGGCATTTCTTTTGAGCTCAATCGGTTGTTTCAAAGCAAAATCAATTTTTGAGTCTTTTTTCTAATTTGATTTCTGTGGAAAGGTTTTCGACTCTTCTTTATCTTAAAAACTCGTTAGGAAACTTTGCACAGCGTTGTTCAACAATCAGCGATCCGTTTTTCTGGTTGCGAGAACTGCAACCGAAAAACGAAGACAAACCTAACGCAACCACAGTTTCTAAAGAAAAAAATCCAGTTTAAACAGAACCAGTTTTTTTGTAAAAACAACTTCCCTTTTGAAGTGATAAATACAGTCCTTAAAATATACTTTTTGATTTACAAAATGATCTTGTTCAAATTTGCACTAAAAGTTCAATCAACTTTTAAACGTCCAAAGTGTCACTGGTGTCTGAAAATTCAAAACCAAATGCTCTTGTGTTCATAGGACTAGCTTTTAGCAATTTACTTTACTCCTCTGTTCTCTAGGATAAGAATCCAGATTACGTACATCCGGGACGTTTTGCCACTGGGACAATCACAAAGACCTATCGCGAGGGCCAAGCATTTACGGCCAAAGTTGAAATTACAGCCAATCACAGAGGGTATTTCGAGTTCAGGGTCGGAAACATTGGTAAACCGCCAATGACAAATGCTAAACTGACGCACCTTTTGGAGCTCCAAAGCGGTGGAACAAAATACGCACTTGGCAAAGGAGACAAAATGTTTGAGGTTAAATTGAAGCTACCTGATGGTTTGACATGTGATCACTGCGTGATGCAGTGGTGGTGGAAAGACGGGAACAGCTGGGGTTGCGACAAGAATGGCTGTGGTGTTGGCAATGGCTATCAGGAGGCATTTGTCAACTGTGCTGATATCCGGATTGTTCCAAAAAATGGTCCTCTGCCGACTCAACCTAAAACTCGCCCCCCTCGCCCTACTCCTCCTCGCACCCGCCCTCCTCGCACTCGCCCTCGTCGCACCCATCCTCCAAAAACCCGCCCCCCTAAACCGAGTCCATCGGCAACCACGCCCTTTACAAATTGCAAAGCAAAAGGTCCTTTTACCGGCCACAAGGGAATGAACCGCGTGTGTAGGAGGAAGTGTGCTGAAGGAGTTTGCTACAAGCGTTGTAGCTGCCAGCGCCAGTGAATTGCTCACTTTTGCTAGTTTTTTAGTAAAGATGAAAGAGAGAATGAATAAAGCTTTGCTTGCACTCCTATTGTAACGTTTATTTTATTTGCGTTTTAACGACATTTAGGTTTCAAATATTCTAATTTCAGAACAATGACACAGAACCCCGGTGGGGGAGGGGGGGGGGGTTACTCCCTTTATCAGTGTAGTAGGTATGAGCGCCGTACTATTTTAGGAAAGATTACTCGGGCCTGGAAGGTCACGAGTCTAGGATTGCAAACCGTTTTTTGTTTTTTTTGCGTCGCAATTGGCATGCACATACGTTTTCCATCACGTGCGTTTCAAAACGGTGGAATTCTCACTGCGACACAGAGAAAACCGTCGACTCCAGTACATGTAAAAAAAGGGAAGGATTAGGGAAAAATCTATGTTTAAGTACGCAAAGTATATATTTATATAAGTTTTATAAAACTGTTAAGGGAAAATCTAGGAGAACAGATTGAGATTTGCGTGTCATTTGGTTTACTATTCAACCCAAGTCACGCATCATTGCAGCTGCTGTTTTTGTTCAATTGATCAGTTGAGAAACTCGGAAAGCCGTTGTTGTTTCAATGGAAGCCGGCATTATCACGTTGATCAGATTAAGATTTTTCAAGTCCATGGAAATGTAGTGCCTTGCAAAACTCGGAAACGCATTCCGATCAGAGAGAGTCTTCGCATTTTCGAGATATGGTGATTTGGGATCTGTGACCTGCACAACATGTATTTTTGCTTTTGATTTGATCAGTAGAGAAATGTGCTTTTGATGTGGAGTTTCAGTTTGATCAGTAGAGAACTACAGTTATTAAATTGCATCGTTCGAATTAACAATTGGAAAAATTTATGGAAAGGCTAACTTACTTAACAGGAACACGGTCCAGTTCAGGATCCTTGGTGATTTGTTCATATACAACCGACATTTTTTCAGTTAATTAAAGAAGCAACTTGAAGAATCAATTACGAAGGTGTTGTGCAAAAGCATGACAGGACAACATTCACAACTAAACACAAGAGGAATATGAGTGAACTATTGATCACTATAACCATGACCAATATAGTCAACATGCACTGGTGTTATCCCTTGTTGGATAGTTTGATAATAATTATCTTCACCGGCTGAAATGAAAGATGCAAAGCAATTTATGGGATAATATTCAGATTTTGTAAACAAAACATTTAAACCAGTAGCTAAATTAAAAAACTATGCGACAAAATTTTCAGTAATCTGTCCCAAATTTGTATTATATAATAAATTATTAGTAGGAGTGAGGGGGAACATGGAGCCTCGTCTGAACTGCCCACTTCCTGTACCCTTCACTCCTTCCTGTCCTATCTACTCACATTATCAAAAGGGCCGAGGTAGGAAACAGAATACGGTAGTGGAAATTCTTGGGTGACGGTGGTCTCATCAGATACCTCAAAATGGAAATTCCTGATGGAAGGGGTCTCACCAAATAATCAAATGCAAATTCCTGGAGGAAGGGGATCCTAGTATTTTCCTTCCTTGGGGGTGCAGGTGTGGATAGTATACTACACATATATACTGACACACCTAATGTCAATCAGGGCACAATGACAGAGTCTTGAGTCATCGATTTCAATGGCAGTCGAAGGATGACGTTCCAAATAATACTTTATTATAAGAAATGACTGTTAATTTCATGTCAGACCATGTCTACTGCACTATCCTCACATTCTAACAAAGACTTGATCATTCGGCCCGAGTGTAAGCTACCAGTAGCTTCTTGTTAAAGAGGCTTTCCGCTTAAGAAACGACCAACGAATTTTTGACACAAAATATATTTCTTTCAAATTTGCTGTGCAAGACTGTTGATACGTATGATGAAGTGAAACGGCAAGTTTTTTCTCTGTAACGCTTTTCTTCAGTATTTACAAGCTATTTTTTTGAGTATGGTCACAAACCACAAAAATTGGCTTTTTAAGAGTTAAATTTAGGGTCTGCGGCAATCGCTCTAAAAATCTGCGCATCCGCACAAAAGAATTAAAACAACACACTAATTAAATAGGACATTTTTCTTTGGAATAAACGTAAAAAATAGGGAATCGGGCTCGAATTATGATGAGTATTGACATTTTAAAAGAGCTTACAACGTGCACTAACGGACTTCTGGCAGGAGCGCTGTTAGTTGACAAGAATTTTTTCAAAAGTTCGATGTGACCTGAAACTTTTGGATATATCATTGCCTAGTACTAGGGTTGGTATAATGGAAACAAGAAACAAATTTTTTGGAACTCGACATTTCGAACCACGCTACTTCGACAAGCATTCACTATATTTGACATTAAAACCGCGCGTTATCCGTAAAACCACTTTAGTGCCTCCAAAATTTTCGCCCATTAATTCGTTATAATCAATCGATTTGAAAACAATCGAAAAGTGAAATAAAATTGAGACTTCTGTCCATCGAAATATTCGGCCAAAGCAACAATGTTGTACCGATCTACTTGAGTGAACAGACATTGTTGATGACATCATAACAGGAAACCTGTCGTTTGCTTTCAAAAACGATGTTCTGCCTGAAAAAATGACTGGAACTTAATTTTTTGTTAATCTTACAAATTCAGTAGTATTTCTAAGAAATTTGATGTTTGTTAAATGAATATTTCTTATTTTATAGCTTTTTAAAACAAATTACAAAATCCGAAACTAAGACCGATGGCTGCAAGTCGTTGCAATGGCAACATAAATAACTTTATTGATTACAAAATGAGTTAATTGATAGTGTGCGATTACCTTGCCAAGCAAAACGTCTTTTTTCTTAACAGTTTGAATCATTTGGAATCATTTTGGTGTCTTGTCAGTTTTGCAGTTTTGACATACCTTTGCTGTCGTTGCCAAGGAAACCAAATAGAGATCACGTGAAAAAAATTGGTTGAAATTAAAGATAATTGAACTTAATATTTTCTAATTACATGTGCAAAGTTTTTACATCGCATTTATTTCAATTAGATGAATATTATTGAAAAACACCTATTTTACATGTTGTTTCTGTGCTACGGTTTCCATGGAAACCACTTAAGTGCCACGTCACTAAGCTTAGTTAGAATTACAAGTGACACTTACTACACATACCAAGTTTCAAAGCAATTGGTTGCATACTTTTTCAAATTTGACGGGGAAGGGAGGAGGGGGGGGGTTCCGATTGACCACTTTTATACCCTCGTGTAACTTATTTTTCTTCACGCCTTTTAAGGTTGACTTTAATGAAAGGACGACTAGGATTATGTTATGCTGCTAGATCTTATATCCTGGCAGCTGTTTCTTCAACTCGTATCGTAGCGGAGCGTATTTCATAAACTCAAATATTGTTATTATTAATTTTTTTTTAATTTTAAAAACAAAAATATTATTATAATAATAATAATAATAATTATAATTATTACTATTATTATCATTGTTATTATAATACGTCATAAATACACCACACAGAGTCAGTCGTAGTACGGTATGTAGTAGGACCAGTATGCTAAATTATACACCACATACAAAGCAGGAAAAATTCTCCTTGAGTAGCGGTCGATGATGTGAGGTCGTCGTAGCTCCATTGGAACATGACTTCCTTGTTCAGACATGTCTCCGATTGTTTCCAATGAAGTTTTGCGTCTTATTGGCACAGCCCCGCCTTTGTACGGTTTGACGCACTGGTCACGAGCATGCGCTGTAATCCTCTTGCAGTGAACCTGACATTGGTGGTCCATCATGTGGTCGAGGTTACTGGGAGAGTCATCTTCGTTCTGAAATATAACGTTTGACGGAGTTTATTACCTGTCATGTGCACTCTAAACTTCTAAGGCCAACAAGAACTGGCAAAAAATCCAACAACATCCCATACAGGACCGGGAATATGCCGCTTTCGTTTTTTTTCCTTTTTACTGACCATAAACTAAAGCTTTGTTATGAATATCTTCATAATCTTGTTTGATCGATCTGTTCTGGAAAATATATTCCTTCGTTCTGTACAGTGAAATACCGCAAATACTTTACCGACCGACCTTTCACTCGGTGCAAAAATAGATATATGTATTTGATCACCATTTAAAAGTGAGATAAACTGTGTATAAACTCTTGTTCTGTGAATACAGTAAATCCCCGTGAGTAAGAACCTGTGTTTTTTCCAGTTAGGCTAAACAGGTTCTTACATAAAAGGTGATAACGAAAATCTAGGGTCATTAGGTTCGTAATAGGTTCTTATTTCTAGGAAGCTCTACAATTCTGCTGATATAGCTTTTGACCCCCTG